>MNCI01014020.1:643471-711065 GCA_015680685.1 Gnetum montanum
CTTCTTCTCATAAGAGCAACTCACCACCTAAGGATCATACACGAGACGGTCGGCAACTGAAAAAACATAACCAAAATTAGTCAGTGCCTCAACAATATAAGATGACATATACTCATCCCAATGAGTATATTCCTAACTTTACTTTTGTTCTCCATCAAGACAAACAACTGCGGTGGAGAGATTTGCAAGGTAACATTATGTTACCCCCAGATCGATCAGTCCCTAACATGCTTTTCCGTGCCTTAGCACAAATTGGCATGCAAGAGCATTTTGCGGAAAACGTTATGGATGACTTTGACACAAGGGATTATCATCCCACAGATGCCCAACGTATTTGGGACTTAAGGTAGGATAGTCAACATACCTTTCTGAAGGGCAAAGCCCTACACGTCCTTAGTGAAATAGGAGATGAGGAACCCCTTATCACGGGTTCTTTAGCAAAGGATGTTTCCCCTCCTAACGATGGTGAGGAGGATGAGTATCACAACCTATGATCAACGATACATATCCCTAATTCTGATGCCCGTGAAAACCAGCAGTTCACAGAGGGAACAACCACTCATGCTAAGGACGGGCACTTTGATCGTCACAACGATCGGGGCCGTAGCAGCCGAAGAGAAGGTAAGAAACATCATCATGGCGATGGTTCCCCTTCTTCTTCTCCTTCATCCCATCACTCATCCTCTCCTTCCACATCTAGGCACAGCCACCATGAACATAAAGGCAAGGATTAAAGTAAGAAAGATGAAATACCTCGACGTGAAAGTTGAGAGAGAGGACAAGGGCAAGGACGTAGGGAGAGTAGGGAACAACGTAGACATCACAGGCGTCATGAAAGAGATGATCATGACGAGCCCCTACTCGCAACCCGAAGTATGCTTGACATCATGGAGGCAGTTAGGATTCCCACAAGGCATTTAAAGGATAGCTGGATCAAACAATTAGACATGAACAACATCCCACGGTTTGAAGGGGGATATAATACTGATCCGAAGAATCATTTACAGGCATTCCATGATGCTTGTGCCTTGCAGAATATAGACAGTGAGTGGCAGAAACTTAAGTTGTTCCCAAGGACACTCACCAAAGAAGCAAAGAGTTGGTACCAGTCCTTAGAACCAGAAACCATCAGGAGGTGGAGTACAATGCTAGAACTGTTCAATGAAAAGTATCAAACGTACTCCAGAGTGTCCAATTTGTGTAAGCAGATCCAAGGCTGGAAGCAAGGTACACACGAACCCTTGGATGCTACCATGGCCTGCTATTACACATTGTTACATCATTGCCTAGGCCATGGGTACACTCAATGGGATCAACTTCACCACATCGTGGATGGGCTAAGGAATGAAACTAGAAGAACCCTTGGGACTTACACCCAAGGGAGACTCTCACAACTTAGAGCCCATGAAGTACGTAGCTTGTTGGAGCAAGTTGCAAATGAAGAAGGTGAGCTATGCAAAAGGGAAAATGTGGAAGAGTATAACCATGATCCCTCCCTTCGGAAGAAGGGAGTGAAATTTTGTGATGAAGAGGATGAGTCAACAATTGAAGAATTGGTGAATCGGAAAACTTTGTCTATCCAAAAGTTAACAACCGAGGTATCGACCAAAGTAGACCAAATGTGGGATTCCTTAGACTCAAGAATTGAAACAGTCTTGAAAATTGTAGAAGAGTCTAAGGTAGAACAAAGTAGTAACAAAGGTAAGCAAAAGCGGAGAGATTTAGGCCCTGCACATAACAAGGATAAGGGAAAAATCACTAACTCTAATGTGGCTGAGGATTCTGATTCAGACAATGATAGTGGATGCAGGTCTGCTACTATGAACATCCTAAGAGATTTTTCCCCATTATCTCACATCTACAGGAGTCTGGGGTGTATGCGCTTAATCCAAGACTCAACCAATGGCAAACACCCCGAAGGTTACCTTATCCACAAGGTAACCCAAGGCAGTTCCACCAACTACTAACGTATTATCCAAGTGGAACTCTACCATAGCCCATCAGATAGCATCAGTAGTGGCAATACCCACAGTCATGGGGGATGCCACCACCAACACAATAGTACCCTTACCAGTAGCCTGATCCATATGGTTATTATGTGCAGTAGCCGATTTCTCCAAGTGACTCTATGGGTCACACAACCCCCAACCGTTACTACCAAGTTTAGGAGTACTTCAAAAGGACTCATTCTCCTCTGGCAGACATCTCACATTCAGTCAATCCTCCAAATCCATCTGCACATCTTCCACCACAAGTAGTTCTCATAACACCTCCTGCTCCAACAATGCAAGGGGAACTTCCTCCTCAACCGCAGCAACGTCACGCTGCGAGAGCTGTAAATATCCAACTTGCTGCTGGTTCTAACAACTGTAAAAAGAGAAGACCTTACTTCAGAACCAAAAGCCTAGACAAACTCTTGCAAAAACAAACAGTTGAGGCCATGTACACTCCTCCACCATCTAACACTTCGGAGCACTCTTCAGTCCAATAGAGCGTAACGCATACGGTTATGTTAACGCATACCGTAACCGACTGGATCAAGGTAGGGCACCTTCCCAAGAAACTAACTAACCCTGGGAGCCCCTTAATCTATTTTTAGATCACTGAAAATAAACTACATAGGGCTCTTCTTGACTCAAGTTCTGGAGTCAACTTAATTTCATGAGAGATCTATCACGCCTGGAACTTGCCCCAACTCAAGAAGAGCAACATTCAACTAGAGTTGGCAGACCAATCCATCCCCATTCCCTTGGGATTGGTGGAGGACATCATTACCACTGTGTGTGGTTGGTCTTACCTAGCTAATTTTCTGGTGATCGATGTGAACAACAACGAAGGGAACTTCCCAATTATCATGGGAAGGGCATGGCTTAGTACGGTAGACGCATGCCTTAGGATCTGTGATCTTTCCTTGGAAATTTCGAAGATAAACATATGTGGAAAGATCAAGAAGAGGAAAGTTCCATGCATCACATACAGTGATTCATCATGTGATGACATGGAGGAAATGCCTCCATGTAACAGGTGTGCCCAAGAAACTTTGCAACAAAGATGCCTGTATGTAGCAACCACACAACCAGTAGTACACCCCCCATGGTTGACAGCCACTCAAAGGAGCAAAAAAATGTGCATGGAACAAAATGAGGAAACCCATGCCAACAACGAAGGCATAGACACATTGAAATATGAGCGTCGCCAACTTCCACCCCTCAATCTAAGATCATCAATTGGGAGAAGTTGGGCACTTCTATGAAATTCAAACAAACGCTCATTATTTCGGATCTCTCCCTTACAACTCAGTCATGGGGGAGATGGCCACCTATGCTAATCATATGAGGCCCTCAGTTCTTTTAAGTTTTTGTTTTACAAAATCATTATACTTTTTCCATTTTGTCTGTGTGTGTGTGTGTTCCACCCTGTCAGTTTGTTCCATAATAAGCGTTCTTCATCATGGTATGAACGGTTTTCATATTGATTGCTAATGTTTGGGTTTTACCTTTAAGTCACAATGTTGATACTAAGGTATGTTTCTTTTGATATGGAAGGCAATGAGACCACTTCATCCATCCATCCACCAATTTCTATGATTTCTCTCAGCTTGGTAATGTACAGTCCCTTCTTAATAAGAACTTTAACGAATCGGTGATTGGGGATTTCTCAAACTAAGAAAGGACTCATGGATTGAAAAGGGTGTGACTTCAAAAGAACTTGATGCTTTTGTGTTGGTCATTCTCTTGGGTGCTTGAATGTTTCTTCTTTAGTTTTCTACCATTCCGATGTTACCCAATTATCGGAAGCTGAGACAATAAAAATAAGAAGTCTTTGTATGGTGTGGTTCTCATGTATAAAAATACAAAACATAAAAAAAAGTGAGAATTCAAAGCACACCCCTTAGACAAAATAAAATTTGGGCTACAAGCACTGGTTATGGAACCAAAAGTGTTTCCTCTAACTAAGGCCCTTCTCGCTTCCCATTCTCTCCTTTGTTTCGTCGGAATGGTGGTAACTCTTGGAGAGTGTGTTCTTTTTGCCCAAGTGGATGGTTTAACCAAATGCATTGATGTGAAGTCATTGGATGTGGTTGGTTTGAGGCCGGAGTTGGAATGAGATTTGCCAAGTCACATTAATCATCAAACACACAAGGGGTTGTACACCACCTTGTTCTTGGGATTCCATTTCATTTCTCTTCTCTTCATCCTTCTCTCCATTGTTCACCTCATTGCCGGTTGTATCATTAGTGTATATATTTTGGTTGATGCATTGTTTTCTTTTTGGTAAATTCTTATGGTTATGACTTTAACTCTTGTTCCAATGGACATTCCCAGGGCCTACAAACTCTTTGAATGTGGCTTTGTTAGGGCATTAAGGGCATGAGCCTACTTTGGGGAGGACCCACTGACATTTCTATTTGGAGCATTAGTTAAATTCTTTCCCTTAACATTTTGCAATTAATTTTATTTTGTTCATTTCCATCTTGACATCCCTTTCATCGATGCCATAGTTGTCATTTTTTATTTATCTTTCTTACTCCTTCTCTTTCTCCATTCTAACGCTACCGGAGGTTCGCGATTAGTCATGGGGGTATGGCACCTGATTTTTTCAATTTTCTCCTAGCCCCGAAATTTTTGATTTTCTTCCTAACCCCTACACCTTTGGTAGTCATCCTTAATATATTCCTAGATCCATATCAGCCATACCACCACCTAGCCAATGGACTTACAAGCAAGGTATCAATTACATGATGATTCAATTACCCTTGCTAATATATGGTTGTGTTGTGTGTGCAGATGGCGATTAAATAAACAATGGATTGGATCTGGAGCTGGAGAAAACACTTGGAATGAAGTAGCGTTGAAGCAGCTATGCAAGGAGAAAGATCGATGGTGTGCTTATGGATGGACAACGAAGGTGCAATCTTGGCATTGGCAGTAGCAACACTTCTTTCTCTCTCTTTCTCTCAGTTTCCAACAAAGGTGTTCAACCTTGTTGTCATGAACACCATCTTTGTCAAGTCTTGTAATAATGATCCATTCACATGTCATCCCATTAGTTACATCTCCCTCAATAATTCCATACCTACCTGATATTATTGTAAGGAACTCGAGGACAAGTTTTCATTTAGTCATGGGGGTATGATGAGACGCGATATCACATGAACTACAATATCGCGTACGCGATATCGCGGCCATCGCGATATCGTGTCGTCCATGGGATATCATGTACGTGTTATTGCGGTCCACCTCCAAATCTATAAATAAGAGGCGGCACTCCCCTCATTTTCAATCCTAGGCTAGAACTAGTGAAGCTCTAGCAGATTGATCACCCCAGAGATAGAATATTTTCCATGTGCCCGTAGTAGGAGTCCCCAAGTGAATGATTCTTTATTCAAGCAACTTTGTACCTAAACACAAGTTGTGTATGACAATAAAGATGAGCTTTTTGGATAAACCTTGTGGTACATGGATAGGTTTTATTTCATGTTATTTCTTACCTATTGTTAGCGCGGCATGAGTACGACTTAGTTATGAGCATTGACAAATGTGTACAGCTAACCAAGGAATCGACTACTCATCGCGATTAGATTCTCTCACCCTTATCTCCTAGAACGTGGGACAAGTACAACTTGATTATGAGCATCTACGGATGTTTATGGCTAGTCAAGAAATCGGCTACTCATCACACTTAGGCTAGTTAGTTGTCTTAGTACGACCACTTTGAGCATGTGCGTTACGTGTGGTGATCCCAGTAACGATTAGCGTTTGGGAGCCACAGTTGCACAGTTCAGGGTGTGTACGGTAAGTGGGAACAAATGCTAATGCTAGTTAATTTAGACTTAGGACATTAGTTAGAATTAGTTAGTTTTCTCAACCCTTTGCTCTTAGCGTAGAAGACATAAAACCAAAAAAGACCAAAAAAATCATATACCTCAGACTTACTTAACCATGCACCGTGACAACAACAAGTAAGTCTAGGAAGACAACAAATGATTAACCCCAAGTGTTCCATGGGGCATTTAGGCATTTAGTCTACGAAGTGCGACCAGATCGCGCGTGCTACACTTGTTTCGCATGGTTGAGTGTAGGGGTACCTCACCACTCATCAATAAGCTCAAGGGAGGTTGCTAGTTTTAGGCCTTGGCAGGTCGTGTGATAGTTTAATGCAATGCAAACTTGAAACTATAAAAACAAGAAATTGTACAAACAAAGATATTAAAAATAAAAGATGCTTGGAGTAACTTTGGGGTGGGCCCTAATTGTGCAATTGTTTCCTAACCCAATGTGGGTTAGGCAAGGCATAAGGCCTAGAAGACTTGAGATGATATTCTTCTAAGCTATCATCTGCCATTTGAAAGGGCAATTTGACCCACATGGTTTCTTCACGTAAGTCAATGGTTTTGGCCAGCTCCTTTGCCACGCATTGGATTTCAGTATGGATAGGTGAAACATCTTCAAAGATTTCTATCTCTGACCTTTGCTTTATGTTTATATTGTTTATAGCCCAAAGGGCTACGTCCTCACAAAATATTACCACCTATTTACCCACATAGGGTAGGTGGATTTCTTGGTGTATGGGTGAGGAGATAGCCCTCAATTGGGCTAACCATGATCTTCCCAAGATCAAGTTAAACCTGGGCATCTCTTCTACCATGATAAATTCTGCACTAGTGGGAAACTGGTCCCCCACCATAAAATTGATAGTAACAATTCCCTTCACTAAGACACGTGCCCTATTGAATGACTTTAAATAAGAAGGTGTTGTGGCCTTGATATGATCCACTAGGCCCAACTTGTCAACAATGGGGAATGGGATCACATTAGTTTTGGTCCTATCATCGATGTGCAACCTACAAATCTTGTAGTGACCTACACAAATTATTATAAACATGGGGGAAATTTTTATTTGACCCTTTTTAGGGTCAACTTTAATAGCTTCATCATGGAAAATCAAATGAGTTGACCATGGTTCTTCGGCCATAAATAGAAGCATAACGGTACGGATGGCTCTCTCCTTAGTTGGCATGCTTTCACTAACAGAGATAGATGCCAACATACAAACCAAAGCCTCACAATGTGCCGTGGAAGTCATAATTAAATCATACAAGCTTAGTGTTGTAATTTTTTTGTTTTAAAGCTTGGTTGACCTATGTAAGCGTGTCCAGGAAATCCTGCACACTGTCTAGTTCTTTGATGATTTTTGCTTCTTCTATATGCCCTAAAAGATGAATTTCCCAAGGAGGAGGAGTGGCTTTGGGCTAAACAGTACATGTTTTGGATCAAGGGGCAATAGTTGCATGTATGTGTCAATACCAGTGTCTTTTGATGATGAGGTCATAGGAACTATCAACAAAGGAGTGGGCTCAAGAGGGCCTAGTGCAATACTTTCCCTAGTCATTTTATCGACTAAGCGCTCATCACATTTTCTCAGGTGAGAAGGTTGTGACACGGTTTCAACCACTGGACTCTGAGCAGGTGGTGAATGTGTATGCTTTGGTGTCCTTATAACAAAAGGCACTTACATTGTTGGAATAGCATGTTTAGGGGCCTTAATCACAAAGGGGGCATTAGGTTCTTGTGGCTGCCTCTTAATGAAAAAAGGAGGTTGTGGCCTAGGTGTCGTTGAAGCTGTAGTACCTTGAGAAGGTGGATGGACCAGAAATGGCTTATGTGTGGACTCTATACTATCCTCAACACTAATAACATTAATAGTGTAGCCTATATTATTGGTGTTCAACAAGTCTTTGTAGACATTTAGTGACTGGTTCTCGGGCTGAATGGAACTATTTTCATCAAGAACTAGCTTACCTTGACCAATCATGCATTGAACGTGATCCTTTAATGCCAGGAAATAATCGATATCATGACCACACAATTGGTGGTAGTTACAAAATCATTTGAGCCTAAAATTTTTAGGCATAGGAGGCTCATTAGGTGTGGCCACAAAGGGGTCACGAAGGAGTTCACAATATCTTTCATGACACTCGTGAGCCTCTAACATTTTCTTAAACTAAATGTGCCCAACATTTAATAGCTGGTCCAATAGCTCCGATAGATTAATTGGCAATGGAGTGTATTTAGAGTGATCGTTACTCTCAAAATTTGGCCTTGACATAGCTTGTGTCATGGTCGTCGGCGCTGCAACTTGGCTAACCCCCATGTTGCTAAAGCTTGGTGCTTTGGTAGTAGTGGTTGTGGTTTTTGGTGCTTCGGTAGGCTATTTGTTGTTGGGCTTAGTTTCATTGGCCACAATGGCCACAGTGACCTTTCCCTTTTCTTTCTCTTTCTTTGTGTATGTATTTTTGTAAGTTACATAAGCCAGGTCTTTACTTGCTTCTGCTACATCTTGTATACTTTTTGTTTCCACAAAAGCCTAGCTGAGGGAATGTGGCACTAATTAATATAACTTAGAGTTGATGAAATCATTTATAGCCCCATTAAAGATAGCAAGTAAATGCAATTTGGGGATTGGTTCATAGATTTCATTCAAAGTGACACTCCACCGTTGCATAAGTTCTTGAATAGGTTCTAATGGTTCAAGTTATACATGAAGCGAGTCACGAATTGGCTCAACAATTCTTCTAACATTAAAATAGATGCATGAGGGAGTGTGCGATACCAGTCTAAATCCCTACCAATTAATGACATGGCAA
Organism: Gnetum montanum; assembly: GCA_015680685.1. Classification (NCBI taxonomy): domain Eukaryota; kingdom Viridiplantae; phylum Streptophyta; class Gnetopsida; order Gnetales; family Gnetaceae; genus Gnetum; species Gnetum montanum. The sequence goes on from MNCI01014020.1 coordinate 652,119, forward strand.
AAACATGAATGATGGCATGTGGCCATGGTTGTAATAACAAGGATTCAGATCTGAAGGTAACCAGGTGGGCGTTTGGATTGCCCTCTCCATTGTATTTTGTAAACTAGGGAAGTTTTACCCCAAAGGGTAGCGTAAGTGAAGAAACAACTAGGCTGATTGGTTCATCATGGTAAAAGTCCATTACTTGGACTGTTTTAGAGCTGGCAGCTTTAAGCCACTTAACTTCATCCATGAGGGTTTGGATAAGCTGAAAGGCTTGGTCCAATCCTGGGGGTGTTACAAGAGGTTGCACAAATTGGACTGCTTCTGGAGCTATCATAGCAACCATCATTGAAGGTGATGTTGGTGCAGCAACCAATCCCATTAGAGGTGTTGTTGGAGTAGCTCCCATTAGTGGTGCCACCTGAGTGGCCCACAACCTAGGGGGTGGTGCTACTGGAGCAACTACTATTGGTGGTGCCATGGGGATGGTTACATGTCCAGTTGTTGGAGCATCCCATAGCCCCATGGTTGGTTGTGCCATGTGTGATGCTTGATACATGTGGGGCTGCACATATTGTGGCATCTAAGACACTTGAATCGTAGGAAAAGACATTGTTTTCCACCACACGATTGAGGTTGGGCTTGCTACTAATGGTGGAATGGGTATAAAAGAGGTAATAGAAGCAGGACTTATATACGGTTGTGATGTGGGCATGGTATGCACATAGAGTAGTGTAGGCATCACAGACATTGGTTGCGCAACTTGAACAGACTAAGTAGGAATGATAAAGGGGAATGAAGTCAAAGGTCCTACATGCTATTTTGATGATAGCATTTGATGACTACCCATCACCAAGGAGGGTTTGGAATGTGACAGTGTCGTGGTAGTCATAAAAGAAGTAGAAGATTGTGACTGATGTGAATGAAAGATAGAAGTAGACTAAGCACCTGTGGCATAGACAGGGCCACCACCCTCAGAGTGAGATTCTAACTCCTCTTGCCCATCATGAAGAGGTTCATCATAGTGAGATGTTATGTCCCATTCTCTTAACCCACCCAATTGCATAAGTTGGTTTAAAAGCCATTAAAACATTTCAGTGAGTGGGATGATGGTCTCAGGAGTAGGAAGGAACTCCCTTCCATTCCAGCGGATAATTTCAAAATTACGCTTTTCCTCAAATTCATGACAATCTAATAGTAGGCTTGCTTGTATCTTTACACATAAGAAGTTTTATCACTCTTCATTATGAGGCATACGTTCGGGCAATTAATGTTGCAGTCAAAGAGACTGTCGTGGTATCTGTACTAGGCTAAGTGGTTGCTCGAGATCCATCCCACGTTGTAAGGGATGAGCTATTGCCAAGCCCAAAGTGGTAGGCAAGGTGTTAGGTGGATTCATTCTTGTTGTGTTAAAGAGGACATGCACAATACAACAATCAATGGGAAATGGTAAAATATAGTAACTTTTGAGCTAACACACCTAAACAGCCAGAAATAAGAAAGTTTGAAGGAACTACCAAAAATAGTAGTTTACACTATTATGCTATGCTGGGAGGAACTGCTACATTGGAGAAAAGTGTTACGCTATAGGTGTTACACTATTCATGCTACACTATGTGGAATAGAGATAGCATAACATAGTAAAAAATTCTAGGCTTTTTATCCTATGGGGTTCCAGTGGAACAATCAACAAGGACCAATCTGCACCAATGCAAAAGTAGACCACTCCTGTGCTAGCCTAAGAGCCAACTACTATCGTAGTAGGTCCATAGGGGCATTATATCTACGCTAGCTTGTTGCTATCGATGAGAGTGTAGAAAGCATGTAGGACTACCCATATCACATAGAATGGAGGTTCAGGCCTTCCTTCTAGCGCCAAAAACTGTAACGTCTAAAAACATTAGTGGCTAGAACACTGAGAGGTTCTTAGGCACATAGCCTAACCCCGAGTCCGCGAGAGGGCAATGCTGGAGAGAATGGAAACAGGGTGCCCTGAGTGGTCTAGTTGATCAATCAAGGACTTACGTGGTGTCAAATAACCATTCGTAAATAATTATTTTTAAGTGTCACATATAAGAGTTCAACGTAAGTAGGAGTGCAACATGTAGAATAACGAGAGAATATAAGTGTAGGTGCATATGAAAATATAGAGAAATAAATATGCTAATAGTTTAAAATGTTGTAGAAAAAGAATTAAATGGGAGTGCGAGTGAAGAAATGCACCACCCCAAGATTGGGGGACAGGTCTTTTGATTGAATGGTGTGTACAACTCGCATGCAGCGTAGACAAAAACAACTAGGTAGTAGGGCAATATGGTCATGCTCTCTGGAGTGCTGCATACATGGCATTGATAGGCATGGAAGAGTTGATTCTTGCTAGTCTAAGAGTTGCTACACTATGCCTAGGCAAGTGTCATGTTTAGGCATGAGAGTGGAACAAAGATTTGAAATACTAAGGCAAAGATTTGCCACTCATCAACATTGTGCTCACCAATCTTCTCCCGAAGCTAACTACAAAAGGCAACCCTTAGAATGTCATTTACAGTGGTATTTATAGAGCCAAGGTTGGGGGAGAGACGTGGATGTGTCACACTAGTGTGCTATGCTCAAAGTGTGGTGCTACGCTGCTATGCTACTCTGAATGGAACAAGAATAGGAACCACAAATCTGCCAAGCTGTGACCATATTTCCCATACCGCATGTGCCAGAATCTAAAGAACCATCCTACTTTTATAAAAAATTCCTACAGAAAATGCAAAGTTTAGCTTGTGCTCTAGGACTATGTCTTCCCTCCTCTTTCAAGTAGGGTCAAGTGTAGGGACAACTTTTGGGGATCAAAAAGGGGTGCAAAAAACAAAGAAAACTATTGATCTTGGCTATCAAGGAGATGCCAAAGTAGAAATAACCATCGACAATGAGTTCTAGAACTTCTAGAGATGTCCTAAGGCTTCTTCTCAAGTATTACACTTTCTACATTGTCCAGCGTAACTGAGTAGCATAAACATTGGCCCGCTACACTATGCTATGTTGCACAGTGTAGCACACCTTTGTTAATAAATTTTGTTAAAAACTAAGAGCACCACTCTGAGACCCAGCAAGGTAATAAACTTCAATAATTGACAATCATGCTTTTCATGTTGAAAGGTCCTAAGACCTCCCAGTTTCATTCTTGAGACACTTTTGACCTTGATATCTCTCACTTGATTTTGGATGAATTTTAACTTAACCTGCAATGCTCTGCCATAGGACTTTGGTCATTTTCTGAGGGTGAAGTGGGACAAGCAGCCTTGGAGGTTGAAGAATACTCAAGTTCATTTTTCATGTTAGATCAACTTGAGGGAATATTTTGTGGACATTGGCACCTCGCTACACTGTGCTATGTTGTGCAGCATAGTACAGCGTAGCACCCAAATTAGGATGACTTTCATGACACTTGCCTTATTTTTCCATGTCACACTGATCATACTCCAAGGATGCAACAGGACAAGCATCCTTGGAAGCCAAAGAATTTCCAAATGCACCTTCTATGTCTAGCCCAACACTTGGGAAAATTTTAGACCCTCATGGCCTGCTATGTTGTCTATGCTGTGTAGTGTAGCATAGCATAATAGGTGAAAAATAGAAAATTTTCCAAACTATTTTGTCCATCTTGAACACTTTTGACAACTCCTAGCTTGGCACTTGGGTCGACCAACAACCGGGACATGTGTCAAGCTAGGCAAGCTAGAAAGCATAGTAAGCTTGGCGGCCCGAAAGATAGAAACTTTGTCGAGCTGTATGGTCCACCCCTAATGCTTCATTTGTGCAAACTAGCCTTACAACTAGGTGCTATTTTGACTATGCTAAGGAATGTAGCAAATAGGCCCAAATAAATATTTGTAGGCATTAGGACTTCCAAGGTGTCATACTATCTACGCAGCCTAATGTAACACCACACTTCGAGAGGTTTTGCCCAGGTTTCAAGACTACGCTAAATCATGAGAATCTTTAACTAAATATTTAACAAGGAAGATTTTTGAAATAGATGAATCCTTATGATAAAGCATCCCTTGTTAATGATGGTGTTGCATAACTAGAAAGTCTATGGATAACAGTCACGAACCCAAACATTTGATTTTACCATAATTTGTTTAAAACCATTGAGACCACAAGGAGGAAATTATAACATATTCTTGGTCTTATGAGTTTCCATTTCTTAACTCTTCATCTGCAACTTAATACCTTATAAGATGAAGTAAGGATTTCTTTGATAAACATTCATTCAACAATTTCCTAGAAATTAGTATTTGTAAAAATAAAGCAATTAAAAACTAAGTTCAACAATTTAAGGAAAAAATTTATAAACCTACTTACCATTACTTATCTTTCTTGCTTCTAGGCATGGACATGATTAATGAAGTTTAAGATGAGATCCTCCAATTTCACTAGTCCTTTCATCAATATGTGTAGTTATCCCTTCCTCTTGCTTTTTCTCTTTGGGCCTTCAAACCTTTCTAACCTGCAAGTCATACTTTCTAGGCTTCTTTTGATAAGATCATGTAGTTAATTTATAATTGTTTCATCATAAATAATAATGAGATTACTTATGCCCAAAATGACCATTGTAAAAACACATAGTATTTTTCATATAGGTTGTGATGAAGCATCAGTTTGCTAAGAAATCATTGATGCTATGTTGTAGATGCTACATTGCATCTGCATCATAGCATCCTTGATGGTTTTTCTTAGTTGGCTGCTACATTGTAGATGCTACATCACACTTACGATGTTGTAGATGCAATATTGTAGCTACACTAATGCGTACACATTGATATAGCCCCATCGATGTGTACACATCAACACAATCCTATTGACATGTATGCATCAATGCAGTGTCTATTTTTTCCTATAAATATGTGTGATCCCACCATGTATTGGCATTCTTTTATCAATAGAGTAGCCAAACCCTTGTAGTTTTATTTTGTAGTCTTAGAGAACAGTCAATGAGGGCCCGTTGTATGGATTTGAGTCAATTTCATGACATCTTATTTGAGTGGCAATGTACTTAGACACATTCCATGAATGACAATAAGATTGAGATTGATTCCTATTCATTGTAGCACTTTTACTTATATTATATTTACTTTAATGCACTTTAAATTCATGTATGTAGTTAATATATACATTTCCCTACACATTAATCAATTGGTGGAATGACTAAAATCAGTTTTGAGTGTAAACATATGTTCACTTGGTAATCCCAACATCATTATTGCTTAGTTCGCCTAGCAACATAACACTTGGTAATCCTAGTAGTGGATACATGGGTTCAAGATGTGTATAGCAAGCTGGGAATGGACACTCATCACCTGTAGGCTAGTTTAGAATTTATCTTTTTTTTGTTAATTATATTAAATAATTGATTTCTCTATTATTGTTAAGAGTAGCATAAAGTCAAAACAACATCAACCATCATATGCTTCACTTTGGACTAAACCATATGTGATAAAGCTACCACTAGTCCAAGTGGGGAGACAGTGAACTAGGATTAATACTTAATGATCTAGATGCCAAAGTAGTTCCATCCATGGAATTTGATCAGGTTGCACATGAACACTCATGATTCATATGGTTGGACTTAGGGGATACCCACTATTCATCATTGGCACCATTTCTTGGGATGGTTCTAGTTATCTAGATTAGTTATATTATACATGATCACTATAAAGGTATTAATGATTTATCTCTTAGAAAATTTTAAAATTAAAATTCACACAGAATGAAACCATGTCTTCTTCACATAGGATCCATAATGCATCATATGATGAAAACACTCATATGATAAATGATAGGTTCTATGCTAAAGAAAATTGGAGTAAACAACCTCAAGAAGGGGTTTCATATGCTCATTTCCATCCTTACTACATGCAAGAACTATGTTAAACTGGTGCAGATAATCCTATAGGAGATGGAGTAAGTCTTAGAACAAGGAGGGGCTTAAGGCTTAGGACCTCCTCTAAACCTAGAAAAGATAGATCAAGGGGAAATGGAGAAGATATAGGAGCCATGGAAATTCTCCTAGTTCCTCACCCTCCTCTTCCTCTTCATAAATGAGTTCTAAAAAAGATGAATGTAGGTATAGAGATAGAGCTTCACTATGAAGTCTAGATGAAACTAGAAATCGAACCCAAGGGTGAAATCAAAGACATCAAAGTGAGCATGGATAAAATAATCACTACTAGAAAAATAGAAATAAAGATTCTCACCATGACATGTCTAATATTGATGAACAATTGTTGGCTACTACAAGCCTGACATAGATTAGGGAGGGAGTTCAAATATCCTAGAGGCATCAAAGGGATAGTCGCATCAAATAGCTTAATATGGATAACATTCCTAAATTTAGAGGAGGCTATAAATTTGATCCACAACATCATTTACAAGCTTTCCATGATGCCTACGCCTTGCAAAACATTGAACACTAGTGATAAAAGCTTCAGCTCTTTCCTAGGATACTAATAGACAAAGCTAAAAGTTTGTATAGATCATTGGAACTAGATTCCATTCACTGATGGTTCAAAATGTTGGATCTCTTCAATGAAAAATACCAAACCTATGTGAGAGTGTCCAACCTGAGAAAATAGATCCAAGGGTGGAAGTAAGAAAATCATGAATCCTTGAATGTTTCCTTGGATAGATACTATTCTCTACTACATAGATGTTAGCCATGATTTCTCTCAAAAATAGCAACATTTCCAAATCATACATGGACTTTGTGAAACACCACAAAATTCTGAGCCTAGCACTTCTCCAACAAGAATTGAGCTAAGTCATGATGCTCCCCAGCATGACTGAAGCTTGAGGATCTCACAGACAGCTTCAAACGGAGTCGAACTAAGTAAGAAATGGTTCCCTGGGATCCACAAAAGACTACAGTGACATTTGGCATCAAACCTGTTGAGCTAAAAATACTTGGTTTTTCACTAAGTATGCATCCTGTACGCTGGCCTATACATGCCCAACGTATGGCCCAGCGTGCAGCAACTTTTGAGCTTCAAAAACTCATCAAAATAGGCTAGAATTGAAGGTATAGACTCCCCGTGACCTTTCCTAAGGTCCTAGGTATGTCTCAGGCTCCTAACAATAAAATTTTGGGCACCAAACGGGTCATTTCCTTCCCAAACACTGGCTCACACGCCCAGCATGTACGCTCAGTGTATGACTTCAAAGGTGACCCAAAATAGGCACTTCGAAGCAATATTTTAACAAGGAATTAACTCTTAGAGATAGAGTAATTATTAGGTATCATCATGGGCTTAAAAAAATCAAGTTTTGACCTTGAAATCATGCACTTTTAAATTCACACACAAAGCATGTACATCCTGCATGCCCAGCATGTATGCCCAGCGTGTGGCACAAAGGACAAGGTCAAACAAGCACTTTCAGGAAATTTTTTGGCATGGGATTGATCCTCAAGACATGGGCATCCAGTCTACATCATCATAGGCTTTGAAAAATTCCATTTTGGGCATCAAAAGTATCATTTTTGGCCTCACACACTGGCCTATACGCCCAGCGTACAGCCAGCATGCACCTCAGAGATGAGCCCAAAAATCCATCGAAACAAATTCAAAATAAGCTCCCAGATGGCTTGGAGGACCACCAAGACTCAAGGATCAATGTACACATCCCGACATACCAGATATGATTCCTGAAATGCAGTTTTCATGCTCACACGCTGGCCTATACGCCCAGCGTGTGGCCAGCATGCTTAACTTCAGGCCTCCGAAAACCCTGCGAAATCAATGCCAAATTAGCCCAAATTCAATAGGAAACATCCTCAGGACATTAGGCATCCAGATCCATGGTAAAAATTGACTTTAGATGTCAAAATATTTGTCAAAAGCTTTCATGCTTGACCACCTGTTGTCTAGCGTATGGAGCGTATACGCCCAGCGTATGAGGGTACAGAAACACGCCAGATGCCCAAACTCACGCGCTGGAAGCTCTATGGACATGCCAAGACACCCCAGAGCTTAGAATGACATGCTGAAGCTAGAAACAGGATACCAAAGCTCAGATCTACAGGCTAGAACCATGAAATCTGTTGTACAACTATCATTCAGTCATGTTTTGTGGGCATGAAAGTCCATATGCTGAGGGTCTACATGCCCAGCATGTGAACTGGATAGTGTTCACGCTGTACACTTGTAAAATTTTATTCTTTCACACTAGTCAACACCCCACCTATCACCAGATCCATACATTTCGCCTCCCATAGCCAATCATCCCACTCCAGATCCAAATCCCACGCTCTAAGATCATATAAAAACCCCAATTTTTGACTAAATCGGGGTTCGGTTTGATTTTGGGGCAAGGTTCTAAAAGTTGGTCATTTTCACACATAGAGCATGGAGCATAGATCTCATACGCTAGGCATACATCTGGCACACTGAGCATACAACATTCATGCTATGCCTGTAGAAATTCCCAGTAGTTGTCATCACCCATCCTCAACAACCGGGGCTATAGGTCCGCCTTGTGTAGATCCACAACTGTGTACAAATCGGTGCTTTGTACACACTCTTTTTCAATACATTTGATACATATGGCCAACTTTTGTTACAGTTTACATCATTTTCTATGTTTACACACGTTTACATTTTTTGTACATTTCGTACTAGTTTACATTTAGTTGCAATTTACGTATAACCCAACGTGTTGTAGTGGCAAACGTTGGGGAAGTCCTTGTTTGATTCATGTGTGGACCATCCAAGGCACTCTGCCTTCATCTATTTCTAGCTTGCCCTCAAGCGGAGGCAGGGTCTACTATGCTTGTCTATGAATCTTTCGGTGCCCGTAACATTCCAACCCAGCATCGACGATTTCAAACAGTACAATTTCTGGAGCTAGAAGGAGGGCCCTTCTTCATCATTTCTTAGATCTACTTCAATCCAAGCCCGATCTCTTCAGATTTGCTGCACCACCTTGTAGATCTACTCCTCACGGTCCCAGATCTACTCTCAGTTCCATCAGATCTACCTTCATCAGCTCTAGATCTAAGTTTTCCTCATCCAGATCTGCACCATATAGCTTCTTCATTATTTCTCAGATCTACTTAGATCCAAGCTCGATCTCTTCAGATCTACTACACCACCTTCTAGATTTGCTCCTCATGGTCCTAGATCTACTCTCAGTTCCATCAGATCTACCTTCATCAGCTCTAGATCTGAGTTTTCCTCATCCAGATCTACACGCTATACCAAGTACACACTGTGACTTAGTTTTTTCCTTTGCAAAATTTTTATTTTTCTGGGACATACGTTGCCTTATTCTTTCATTTTCATCTTAAAACACTTAGTTTTTCTTACCTATAAGGTTGCATGCTATACTACACCCTTGGTACATGCTAACCACTTACTCTGCATGTTGTAGACCCTATCTACATGCTACCTTATTTTCCTGCACGCTGTAGACCCTGTCTACATGCTGCCCCATTTTCAGCACGCTGACCACTCGGGCTGTATGCTGATAGTTGCAGTCTGTACGCTGTGAACAGAGTTCACATGCTGTGGCCAATTCCTGTATGTTGGCAACAGTTCTTGTACACTGGCAATAGTGTCTGTACGTTGTGAGAGTGGTCTGTACGCTGTGACCAGTGTTCACATGCTATGTATAACCCTCACACACTAAGCATACAGGGTTATACGCTAAGTACGTTGTTCATAATTTCATACTTAGCCAAATTTTTATCATTTTTCACTTAACATTATCTCATACTTACATTTACACATAGATCATTCCAAACATGGATCCAACCAACATGAACACTTCTAACATGTTCACTTCTGATGTCAATCTCTCCACAGCAATGCCGATACCCATTATGCAACCCATAGGGGCCCATGGTGAGGTCAACCCCCATGGAAGACCTCACCAGTCTCTCATACTGCAAGGGAAGAATCCATCATTTAATGTCATAACACAAGAATAATATAATTTCATATGTGTAAAGATCCAAGCCAGTTTGGCAGTAGATCAAACTGAATTGGAAGATAAGAAATAGTATGAACTGATTCATAAGCGAGGACATGAGTTCATCCCCTCCCCATATGACATCATCCCTCTTCTAGAGCACTACTCTGAGCTCATCTCATAGCTCCTCCTAGTAAGGAGTCAATCTCTGACCCAGTCCATGGTAAATCCTCAATTGGAAGAGGAGGATGACTTTGCAAATCAGTCTGAACACAAGGATTCGTACCATACTCTCAGTCCGCATACTTACGCGAACCCATTGTTTCATTCTTTCATGGGGGAGACTATGTCCCTCCATTCATTTAAAACCACTCAAGCACATGTGCCTCAACCGAAACCATCCACTCTTATTTCCACTCTCCCAGTGACCAATACTCAATTCAATATACCCATCTCCACTATTCCTCCCGTCACCACGTTACCCCTTCTCTTACAACCACAACCCCAACAACACCCCCCTCAAACTAATGTAGGAGTGACCTTCCCACCCCGAGTGATCGAGATGCTATCTGTGATACCTGCTTCTACATCCACTCATTACATACCATGGATTCAAACACAAGGAACACCCTTCACCACTTCAACTCAACAAGTTCAAGATGTTCCCTCACAAATCATGACTGGACAGTGGGCTATGACTAGCATGCAACCGCATCAATCCCCTCATTACAATATACCACCTCCTACAATTCCACCCATGAACATCCCTCAATAGCAACAACAACAAAAACAACAACAACAACCTACTTCTTATGGTATGCCACCCTTAGTGACACCCACCATAACTATTCCACAAATACCACCTCCAACCGCTCAACTTTCCTCTTTCCCACCCACCGTACAACAATCTAACTTGCATACTACATAACATAACCAATCTGCCATTTTGCCCAGTGCCCAAGACTAGACTGAAGCCAAAAAATTGATGTAAGAGCTAATTGATGAGGTCAAGCACCTCAAAATAGCCACCGACGAAGAGCTTAAGATAGTAGATTTCTATCAGGATGACCCTATCAGCTCTTCGGTTCCACCTCTAACATTACCTAAGGGTGTCTCCTTACCCACGTTAACTAAATACAATGGGGAAATAGACCCCAACGCCCATCTTGTAACGTTTAGGCTAGAGTGCGTGTTGCTTCAAGCATGGCCACATGCCATCTTGCGAGTGTTCCCCATGTCTCTCATAGGGAGAGCACTTGACTAGTACCAAGGTTTGTCCCGAAACTCCATATCTTCTTTGGAATATTTACTACACCAGTTCGTTACTAGATTCAAGTATAACTTGAAGCCTGAAGCAACACTTGACAACCTCATACAGGTCAAGCAAGCACCGCTTGAACCTATTCAAAAATTTATTCAATGGTGGAGTGTTGCCCTTAATGAGCTCCATGAGCCAATCCCAGAGACTTATCTCCTCACTATTCTAAAGGGGGCCGTTAATGATTTTGTAAAGTCCAAATTATACTATCTTAACGCATGCACTCTTAGCCAAGCATTTGTACAAATAAAGAATATTGAAGAAGCTGCACAAAATAGTCATGACCCTGCCTATTCAGCCTTTAAAAATCAACATAGCAACAAAGATAAAGAAAAGGCTAAGGCAACTATAGCAGTAGTAGCAGAAACACAATAAGAGAGTACGAGACAACAAGGTAAACCGCCTACTGCCCCTACTAACAATGCTAGACCTACTCCTGCCACTGCACTCAAACCATCTACATCACAAATTGCTACAACAGGTCATGCCCGGAACTTTGAGAGGAAAGATCCCTCTCAATACACACCATTGCCTGTGAAGCCTTCTCAACTGTTTGACCAACTTTTAAAGGCTAGAATGATGAAATACAAGTAGATGTCTCCTGCAGCTATTCAAAAACATGATCAATTTTGTGAATTGGTCAAGAATCCAGCTTGGCTACACCTAATGAGCCTCTTGTCCCAAAAGGCTTTAAGCTGGATAGGTTTTATGAGTACCATCAACGTAATGGGCATGGTACTGATTTTTGTTTCACCCTGAAACAAGACATTCAACAAATGATAGATAGGGGTGAAATAACTTTCGATGAGTCCAACCCAGTTCAACCACAAAACCAATCCATGGGCGTATATAAGGACCCACTAAATACTAAGGAAGCACTATACGTAATTAACACTATCTACTTAGATAATAAACAAGAAGAACCTAGGATTAACATCGTTTATTTAGATAATAAACAGCAAACACCTAGGAGACCCTTTGTAGTTTGTACTCCTCCTACTGCACAAACACCCGCACCTCAATCATCATACCCTCCATATAACCTGCCTACCTCACAAAGACCCTATGTCATCTAGGTACCTCTCGCAGTGGCAGCCTCTACCATACCACCGCAAGCTAAACCATACGTAGTGTGTGTACCCCCTACCGCTACTACCACAAACACACAACCACCTACCTGGCCCACTCCCTTTGTAGTCCAAGTGACACCTGCGGTTGCAACTACGAAGGTACAACCCCCAACTAGACTAACTCCATATGTTGTCAGGATACCCAAAAATCCTGATAACCACTAATATTCCACTCCACAAACACAAAATAGACCGACCCCATATGTTGTTAGGGTGCCTAAGCATCCTGATAATCAACCCTCCACACCTCAACCGTCTACTAGGCCAACCCCATATGTCATCAAGGTGCCTAGGTAGCCTGACACTCAACCACGTTCAACCGTCCAATTGCAACCCTGTCCTACTCCATATGTCATATGGGTTCCAAAGCAACCTGATGTTTAGAAACCAACTATTCCCCCGCGCCACACACGGGAACGCCTAGCAGATAGGCTCACATGGGAATGCTTGGAGAAAGAACGTCAATGGCTTACCTTAGGACCCTCCAAGCCTACTCCACTAAGCGCAGTACCCATGACATCACCTACTAACAAACCGAACACAAGCTATAAAGGAGAATCATCAGGAATATCCAAATCAACGGTTACAGAAGAAAACATCAAACCACCTGCACATGAGATAAAACTGTTGGGCCCGATGGACCAGGTAACCACTAACAAGCATATACCTAATGGTAAAGATTTAGCAATAGCCCTAACACAGGTTACGTAGGCACTTAAATAGAAAAACACTTCATTAAGCCTATATGACCTGATGTTAACTTCTCAAACTCATTGCAAAGCCCTAGTACGCATGTTGACATCAATCCCAGTAAGTGAAGACTTACCTCCAAATGAACCTTCTATTCATGCAGTAATGTATTTGCCTCAAGGATCAACTTCTAAATCACTAGGCTTTCACACTAACAACATCAAAATTGATGAGAAAATAGGAGAAGTAACAACAGCACCTATGTTCATAGCAATACAAGTAAATCAATTCAAAATACATAGAGTGAATGTAGATGACGAAGCCGCCACAAACATAATACCTTATCCCATCATTGAATAATTAGGGCTTACGAAACTAATTAGAACAACCTCCACCACATGTTTAAAATCATTTAGTGGATCACGCGTAGTAGTAAAAGGCACTATAACTTTGGACTTTATAGTAGGGGCTCAATTCCCTACATCTGCTAACTTCATTGTCATCGACAAGATGCCAGGATTCAATTTAATATTAAGAAAACCCTGGCTGGCCCAGCTAAAAGCAGTCTCTTCCCCCATACACCAAGAGATTCACTTGCCTTATGAAGGTGGTGAAATCATCATACATGGGGATGCTGCTACATCTACCATCTCATCACATACAGATATAAACCAAGGCTCGGAGGTTAAGTTTGAAGAGCCTAAACAAGATGACAACATTCTTGATAAACCAAAACCAACTACCAAACAACCAAAACAAAAATATTATACAAAGAAAACACAAAGTTGCATGCAACCAGTAAATAGTGATCCATTAGATGTAAAAGAAACTTCACTTAGCATAGAAACACCCGAACCTGAAACTGTACATACATCGCCTAACATAGAAACTACAGCAAACATAGAAACTACTGTACATACGGAAACACTAGAAGACAGCAACATAGAACCTACTTCACCAGACGTCCCTTGGGCTGAATTACCATTCAATGTGATCAGCGAAGGGGATGCTGAGTACAAAATCATACCTATTAATTATACTCCTAACGTTAAATTAAGAAAAATCAAAAAATTAGTAAACCATTAAACCACATTCATCGTCCAAAATGACGTTAAACTACATTCATCATCCGAAATGATGCTAAACTATCACATGTCTGCAACGACATAAAACTAGCCACAACCATAAATGGCCGGTTTACCAATGAAACCCACCAGTATCACTTCAAACTTCTCTTGTTTACACATGGCCCGAAATGGCCTTAAACTAGTGCATGGGGCCCGAAATGGCCTTAAAATAGAACATCAAGACTACAGTCCATCATGACTTTAAACTGATACACATGTGCACATGGCCCGAAATGGCCTTAAACTAGAGCATTTTCTTACATTTTTTTCTCTCAATTCAAGTTCACTGTTTGAATTTATGCTTACATTGTTGCGTTATCAGTTACAGTTTTCCTTTACATTCCCCTTTTACATGATTATGCTTCAATTATAGTTACATTCCTACTTGCATTCCTACTTCGTGCATTACACTTAAACAACAAAATGAACAAAAACATTTTACACTGCTACATCATGTTTACATTTAAATAGCCAAAAGAACAAAAATATTTTCACTTCAAATCGACGCTTATCATCATTCAAACAAACTCAAAATTCAAACAAAAAAATGAATAACAGAAAACTCAATCGAAAAATTGTATAAATGTATCAAAGTCAAATTACAACTTAGCACAATGTCTCCACATAATACATAGTTCGTATACATAATCACTTTAACAAAAAAAACATCAAATCAAAACAAGGCATCAAATCTAGGAGGAGCTTGATCTTCAGGCTCCTCTGCATCATCTGTCCCCGCTCCACTGGGGCCACCTTCATCACCATCGTTGCCACCATAACCCTATAATAATAATAGAAAACAATCAGTCACTAAATCCAAGGATAACATTTCTAAGAAAAGAACAAAAAAAAATGGCCCGGTATGGCCTTAAACTACCAATGTTTGTTAACAAGAACATTCCATTCGCATACCCCAATGGATACATACGACATTTTAGTTTACATTATTCAACACTTGGGAAATTTTGACTCCACATCTTACAGTTCATATTCAACACTCAGCAAAGGGTTCATTCGCATTACACACATAATACTTAGAAAATTTTAGTTTTAGAAAATTTTTGGATTCTTGGTTATACGCTGAGCGTGTGACCTTCTCACACGCTGGGCGTTTAGCCCTCTGTACGTTAGGTATGTTGGGTTCACGCTAAGCATACCATCCAGATTTTTCATGCTGACACCGAAACTTAAACAAAAATTTTCCAAAAAAGAAAATATAAAATACATATACGTTGCATGAACTAAACATTTTTTTTGTAGTTTATATGTTGGGATCATGGCCTACACGCTGGCTTCACAACCTCTACATTGGCCAAAGATCCCATACGCTAACTAAGATCAAGAAAAACATATACGCTGATAGCAGAAAACTAGACAATAATTGATAAAAACAAAAAAATAGATCTAGATCTACGGATCAGATGCTAACCGGCATAGAGATCCAGGCCATGAAGGGATCATAGGTTGGGGAAGGTTTCGAAGTGTTTCCTCACTCTCCGTAGCGAAGGTTAAGGATACCTCCTTCTTCTCCTTGCCCTTTACTTGTTTTCCCTTGCCCATCTTGTGTGAACGCTGGCGACGCTAGTTAACAATGGATCTTGCATGCTGTAGCCCAAATCTGAGGGTTTCAAACAGATCTGAATGTCAATGCCCAGATCTACATAGATCCTCCTATGTACACTCTGGATCTGATCTATATTGTTGTAGATCTAGAAAATAGATGGTCCAACGCTGTGGAAATGGTGGTTTACGCTGCCATGAACCTATTCACGCTAGAGCATTTGATGCACGCTGACCCTGACCTAGGATTCATGCTGAAGTCTTGGCCTCTACTCCTTGGCTTCATGGGGCTTTGGGTTTACGTTGGTTCTTTCAATTCAATCCTTGGGTTTATGTTGACCTGCAATCTTTGGGTTCACGCTGCCCTCTGCCTCCCTCTATTTTTACGCTGCAGTTTTGATGGGTTTACGTTGTAGTTTTGTTCGGTTTACGCTGTCAATTCCTAGTTTACGCTGGAATAAGGATGAAATGTTTAGTTCTACGCAGTTTTACAGTTTTCCTTTTACATGTCCCAGAGAATTTACAGTTTTACTTAGCGTAAACCATAGATTTTTCTTGCATAATTATTTTATAGTTTTACTTAGTTGAAATTACGTTAGAATTAGCTAAAGTAAGGATCACATAGACCCTTCTACAATCTAGGACGCTGTCCTATATTTTAGGATGCTGTCATATAGGACACTATCCCTATTTAGTAGGAGTCATTTCCTATATTTTAGGACGCTATCCCTATTTAGTAGGAGTCATTTCCTATTATCTAGGACGCTGCCCCTTTCTCCACAAACATTGATCTATACCCACGCTATTATTTTCCAAATTCATGTACCCATTGACCCACATTTATAGGATCTATCCCTATTATTTAGGGCTTTATCCTATGTCTACAAATCTTAACCCACATTTATAGGATCTATCCCTATTATTTAGGGCTTTGTTCTATGTCTACAAATCTTGACCCACTTTTGTAGGATCTATCCCTATTATTTAGAGCTTTGTCCTATGTTTACAAATCTTGACCCACTTTTCTAAATTTATATACACGTTGACCCACTTTTCTAAATTTATATACACGTTGACCCACTTTTGTAGGGCGTTAAGACCCTTTAAAAATAAAATATAAAAATAACAATCAAGACCCCATACGTTGTCCCTATGGTCTATGATGTCCTCACCTTAGTACCATTCTTATTTTGATAAACATAAATGAACAAACAAAAACATAAAACATAAAAAAAAACATGTACATATGTACCATACACGTACCAATTATTCACACCCCCTTTAATGACCCCCTGGTACTTAGAATTCTAAACAACCAACAACATACATATATACGTATACGTGACCCCACCATGTACACTAAACATAACTATGTACTCTAACCATGAAATGTAAGTTACGATTAAACTGCCATGATGGCCCGATAAGGCCTTAAACTGCCGTGATGGCCTGAAATGGCCCTAAACTATCAGATGGCCCGGTAAGGCCTTAAACTACCATGATCAATCTATTATGACTATAAACTGATAGGCAAGGCCTGGTATGGCCCTAAACAGCCATGCGTCCAGGTACGACGATAAACTACCATTGCATACCTTAGTCATTGTTAAACGTACACATGATTTACATTGCCTGGAAAGCATAACAACACCCCTAGCTCACTTTGCTCCCTGTTTATTGGCAAGAGTAAGCACGATGGATTGCAAGCATCTATTCAAACCATTGACCATCAATGGACCATACGGAAAGATCACAAGAGAAATCAACGTAAATTCTATCGACTTAGGTCCATCAACAGATGACACATTTGTAGCCTCAATGCAACAAACATTAGACAGCTATGAAGGTATGACAAAATCCCTAGACATAGAAGCTAATAGCATCACTGAAGATCCTTTAACTGAAACCCCCATAACTATGCCTGATGGTGAAGTTAAGGTATTGAAATTGAGCACACTATTACAACCTCAACTTGCCAAGGACATAGAACACGTGCTTCGAGACAACATGAAGCATTTGCTTGGTCTTACAATGACATGCCTGGACTAGATCCTCACATTGTTCAACACAACATTATACTCGATCCCAAGTTAAGACCAGTGAAATAGAAAGCATGCAAGGTCAAACCTAAGGTAGCACTGGCAGTTCGCAATGAGATCACTAAGCTTTATCAATCTGGTTTCATTCAGGCTACCGACTACGCTGATTGGGTGTCTAACATGGTTATAGTCCCCAAGAAGAACGGAAGCATTCACTTATGCATAGACTTCCGAGATCTCAACATCGCAACCATAAAGGATGACTTCCCGCTACCAAGCATTGATCAACTTGTTGACTCAACTACAGGGCACACTCTGTTGTCTTTTATGGATGGCTTTTCAAGATATAACCAGATACGGATCAACCCGGAACATCAACTCAGGATGACCTTCATGACACCATGGGGTACCTTTTGCTATACAATGATGCCATTCAGCTTGAAGAACACTGGTGCCAAATATCAAAGAGCAATGACATTCATTTTTAGCGATTACATACACCATTCGCTCAATGATTACGTGGATGACATCGCAGTTAAATCAAAAACACCAAAGTAGAACATACAAGACTTAGATTTGGTTTTAAAACGTTGTCTAAAATATGAACTTAGGCTCAACCCAAAGAAATGTGTCTTTGGGGTAAAAATGGGCAAGATGCTAGGCTTCTTAGTATCAGAAACTGGAATACAAGTAGATCCAAAAAAGGTTAAGGCTATCACCAACTTGAAACCACCAAGCAACCTTACCGAACTCTGAGGTTTACAAGGTAGATTATAGTTCATCAGGCGTTTCATAGAAAAACTGATAGACAAGTTGAAACCTATGAACCACTTGCTACACAAGAACGTCCATTTTGAATGGGATTGATAGTGCCAGGAAGCATTTGACAACATTAAAACAGCACTTGTTCAACTACCGACAATCTATCCGCCTCAAAACAACAAACCATTCTATATCTACCTAGCCACTTCGGATTCATCCATCGTGTCTATGCTTTGCCAGAAACAAGATGATGAAACTAAAGTCCCTATTTATTATCTAAGCCATGCATTAGTAGCCTATAAACAAAAGTACAATGAGGTAGAGAGGTCGTGTTTAGCCCTTATCTTTTCCTTAAAGAAATGGCGACATTACCTCTTCCGCAACCAAGTCAATATAATTTGTAAGGATAATGTGCTTAGAGCTATCACAGGAAACATTTACGAATCAAGTAAGATAGCTCGCTAGAAAGCCATGATAGCTGAGTTTGACCTACACTACATAGTGCAGTCATTAGTTAAGGGTTAAGCTATAGCAAATCAAATGACTACATCACCAACGCACAATCAAGCAACGATAGAGCCAAAGTTCCCTAATGAAAATGTGAGTGCAATAGATATAGTGCCTGATGACTACGATGCCATTTTGAACTTTGATGGAGCATCCACCTCTCAAGGGGGAAGTGCTACCACTGTCATCACCTATCCCTCCAGGGAGATCCGACCCTTTGCTTATCGTTTCAACTTTCACTGTACCAACAATGTAGCAGAGTACGAAGGTCTCCTTAAAGGCCTCATGGTAGCATTAGCTTCAAACATCACACGTCTTCTAGTGAGAGGCGATTCACAGTTAGTTCTAAATCAAGTCACAGGCATATACGCGTGCAAGGCACAACACTTACAACCATACTATGATTTGACTAAGCACTTACTGAAGCGATTCAAAAACATAGAGGTGCAACATGTATCCAGAAATGATAACACCATTGTAGATGCACTTGCCATGTTAGCTCTAAACATATCGCCAAAAATGTTCCACACATTGCCTAGTTCTATAATCAGTTGTGCTAAATCCATAACTGATACTCCCGATGAATTACCGATTACATCCATTAGTACAACACACGCAGTAGAATGGTATGATGACATAAAAGAGTACCTTCTACACGGTGAAACACTGCAACATCTAATGAATGCACAAAAGGACACAGTACAAAAACATTCTCGACAGTTTGCATTAGTAGGTGACATGTTATGTCATAGATCCTACAAAGGTATCCTGTTGATGTGCATCAGTAGCACTGATGGCCAAACCATCATGGAGCAAGTACATGAAGGACTATGCGGAGGGAACATAGCGCCCAAAGCAATGGCAACAAAAATAAGACATTTGCGCTATTACTGGCCACACATGGAATACGATTGTTTCTCCAAGGTCAAAACATGCAGCATCTGCCAAAAACATAGCAATTTGATACATGTTCCACCAAATGAGTTGCATACCACGCAAATCACCTGGCCTTTCCAGAAGTGGGGGTTAGACATTATCAGACCAATAACTCCCCCATCTTTTGTAGGACATAGCTTTATCATAACCGCAACAGAGTATTTTAAAAAATGGGTAGAAGTTATTCCCCTTAGAAAGACCACATCCAAGCACGTATGCAACTTCATTCTAAAAAACATTATGACCCATTTTGGCATTCCAATGACCATCATCACTGATAACGAGCCACAGTTCAGTAGTGCGGAAACTGGAACTTTCTGTGAAAGCCTAGGGGTCAAACATTCATTTTCATCCCCTTACTACCCTCAGAGCAATGGACAAGCTAAAGCTAAAAATAAGATCATCATCACAGTGCTCAAAAGGATGCTTACACAGAGCAAATGATGGTGGCATGAGCAGCTAGTTTATGCATTATGGGCCTATCGGACTACGCATCGGACTTCCACAGGTAAAACGCCATATAGTCTTGTTTATGATTCAGAAGTTGTTTTACCTTTGGAGTTGCAGGTACAATCTTTAAGGATCACACTTTTCAGACTCCTTGATGAGGGTCAAAACAATGACTTGGACATTGTTGACTTGGACTCGGTGGAGGAGGAACGCACACGTGCGCTCGATCAGATCGAATGGTACCAGAGGCAACAACGATGACGCCATCGACACGATATTCATAAGCACCCAATCAAGGAAGGTGACCTTGTACTCAAAGTAGTTAGAGAACACCCAGACAAATTCTCAGCCAACAAGGAAGGGCCTTACTTGGTCATCAAAGCGTATGACAATGGAGCGTTTAAGCTAGCTAACATGGAAGGGAACGAGTTTGCACACCCAACCAACCACTTGTACTTGAAACCATTCTACATTTCAGCATAAACTCAGGTATGCACTCGTCCTGGCGTTATGACAATAAACTAACACCACAGTTCGTTCGCAATGACAATAAACTAGAACTCGTCCAGTACGACATAAAACTGCCACAGTTTTGTTCGCCAAAGTCCGTTAAGACTATAAACTAGTTTGCCTCTTCACAGCATGCCAAGACTATAAATTAGCAATGTACTATCCGCTACGATGCTAAACTGGCAACGTCCAATGGGTTATGATATAAAACTAACCCACAACAGTCCACTAAGACTATAAACTGGTTTGCCTCTCCACAGTCCACCAAGACTATAAACTAGCATTGTACCATCCACTACGATGCTCAACTAGCAATGTCCAATAGGTTATGACATAAAACTAACCCACGACAGTCCGCTACAACTATAAACCGATAGCTTCATCTCTAGCCTCCCAATCTGTAGCTGCATTCAAACTTCATCAGAGCCGCTACCTCACTAATCATCAGTTGATCTTAACAACATTACTACCATTTATATTCAGTGCCTGAAATCTCATATGGTACCTTTGTTTCATCAGTTGTTGTTCAAGTCTAAGCTTACTCACTCACTCGTGGTTTTCTTATCTTCTTGGAGTTGTGTTTGCAGGATGACACTCAGAGGTGTTCGTACGATAATGCACTTTGTCACAGCAACAAGGTACCACATTGTTCCTAACACACTTAACAAGGTTAATCAAGCCATTCACTAGTACATTTTCTATTATATTTCCCATCTATTTTTCAACATACTCTACTCAGTTACACCCCGGACACACCCAGTGCATCCCGAAACATTGAGCACACTATTGCACACTACAACACTTTTAAGCAGTTGCAACACACAACATGGCACTTGAGCATGAGTACAAGATCAAAACAAAGCTCTTTACAAAAACAAAAAAAAATAAAAAAAAATAAAAAGAAATAAAAAATAAAGAAAAGAAAAAGAAACAAATAACAAAAGGATAAAAGAGCAAAGAGCAAAAAAGCCAAAAAGAAACACAAGACCCTTGGCACTTCCCATATAAGCCCCAGGCAGGAAGGCAATTGTCTTGGAGGCAAGTACTTATGTCTCAAACACTCAAGTAACATCTCATTGTGTGGCTTTGGCTCTCCACCAACAGGTTCCCTTTAACACTAAACAGAGGCCCTGTTCCTCCAAAGAATGCAACACATCATCTCGTGGTTTTGGTTGTGCCAACAAGTCCTCTTAAACACTAAACAAGAGTCTTGTTCCGCCAAAGGATGTACACCTCATGTCTTGGTTCCAAGTCTGCTAGACAATGGCTATTGACAAGGATCAACATGACCCATATACACACCAGAGCATCCCCTTCACCATGCACAATCCCTCAATCAGTTCCCAATCCCCACAATTTCCATTTCCCTATCCAGCCACAAAATTTATTTCCCCAATCCTATGTACTACTGAACACGGTGCGATGACATCTGGCCAAGTGTCAAAGAACAATATTTCCACCAAGTTTCTTGCGGTGTTTTGTACTTCTTTGTCAATGCTTCTCAGGTCGATTTCTCCAAGCGTCAACAAAGAGGGGCCAATGAAACACCACAAAATTCTGAGCTTAGCACTTCTCCAACAAGAATCGAGCTAAGTCATGATGCTCCCCAGCATGACTGAAGCTTGAGGATCTCAAAGATAGCTTCAAACAGAGTTGAACTATGCAAGAAATAGTTCCCTAGGATCCATAGAAGACTACAGTGACATCTGGCATCAAACCTGGTAAATTTTGAGCTCAAAATACTTGGTTTTCACTAAGTATGCATCCTGTACGCTAGCCTATACATGCCCAGCGTATGGCCCAGTGTGCAGCAACTTTTGAGCCTTAAAAAATCATCAAAATAGGCCAAAATCGAAGGTCTAGACTCCCCATGACCTTCCCTAAGGTCTCAGGTAGGTCTCAAGCTCCTAACAATTAAATTATTGGCACAAAATGGGTCATTTCCTTCCCACACGCTGGCTCACACGCCCAGCATGTACGCCCAGCGTATGACTTCAAAGGTGACCCAAAACAAGCACTTCGGAGCAAGATTTTCACAAGGCATTAACTCTCAGAGATAGAGAAAATGTTAGGCATCATCATGGGCTCAAGAAAATAAAATTTTGACCTTGAAATCATGCACTTTTAAGTTCACACGCTGAGCATGTACATCCTGCATGCCCAGCATGTATGCCCAACGTGTGGCACCAAGGACAAGGTAAAACAGGCACTTTCAGGTAATTTTTTGGCATGGGCTTGATCCTCGGGACATGGGCATCTAGTCTACATCATCATAGGCTTTGAAAAATTCCATTTTGGACATCAAAAGTATCATTTTTGGCCTCACACGCTGGCTTATATGCCCAACTTATATACCCAGCGTACAACCAGCATGCACCTCAGAGATGAGCCCAAAACTCCATCGAAACGAAGTCAAAATCAGCTCTTGGATGACCTGGAGGACCACCAAGACTCTAGGATTAGTGTACACATCCCAGCGTACCAAATCTAATTCCTAAAATGTAGTTTTCATGCTCACACACTGGCCTATACGCCCAGCATGTGGCCAGCATGCTCAACTTCAGGCCTCCGAAAACCCTACAAAATCAAGGCCACATGAGCCCAAATTTGACAAAAAACATCCTCAAGATATCAAGCATCCAGATCCATTGTCAAAACTGGCTTCAAACATTAAAATATAGGTCAAAATATTTCACGCTTGACCACCTGCTGTCTAGCGTATGGAGTGTATAAGCCCAGCGTATGAGGGTACAGAAACACGCCAGATGCCCAAACTCACACACTGGAAGCTCTATGGACATGCCAAGACACCCTGAAGCTCAAAATGACATGTTGAAGCTAGAAACAAGATGCCAGAGCTTAGATCTACAAGCTAGAACCATGAAATATGTTGTACAACTATCATTCATTCATGTTTTTTGGGCATGAAAGTTCATACGCTGAGGGTCTGCACACCTAGCGTGTGAACTGGACAGTGTTCACACTGTACACTTGTAAAATTTTATTCTTTCACACTGTTCAATGCCCCACCTATCACCAAATCTGTACATTTCGCCTCCCATAGCCAATCATCCCACTCCAGATCTGAATCCCACACTCTAAGATCATATAAAAACCCCAATTTTTGACTAAATCGAGGTTCGGTTCGATTTTGGGGTGAGGTTCAAAAAGTTGGTCATTTTCACACATAGAGCATGGAGCATAGATCTCATACACTGGGCATACATCCTGCACGCTGAGCATACAACATTCACGTTATGCTTGCAGAAATTCCCAGTAGTTGTCATCACCCATCCTCATCAACCGGGGCTATACGTCTGCCTTGTGTAGATCCACAACTGCATATAGACCGGTGCTTTGTACACACTCTTTTTCAATACATTTGATACATTTGACCAACTTTTGTTATAGTTTACATCGTTTTCTATGTTTACACACGTTTACATTTTCAGTACATTTCGTACTAGTTTACATTTAGTTGCAGTTTACGTATAAACCAACGTGTTGTAGCGGCAAACGTTGGGGAAGTCCTTGTTTGATCCACGTGTAGACCATCCAAGGCACTCTACCTTCGTCCATTTCTAGCTTGCCCTCAAGCAGAGGTAGGGTCTATTGTGCTTGTCAGTGAATCTTTCGGTGCCCGTAACGTTCCAGCCCGGCACCAACGATTTTAGACAGTACACTTTGCAATTAAACGAGGAAGACCCTTGGGATTTATGCCCAACCATGATTATATGAACTGAAATCCCATTAGATACAAAGGTTAATAGAGCAGGTGGCAAAAGAAGAAGGAGAGCTATGTAAACAACTGAATGTAGAGGAATATAACCAGGACCCAACTCTTCAAAAGAAGAGGGTCCATTTCTATGATGAGGAAAAAGAGGTAGCTCTCAATGAGGTGATTTCACAACAAACCTTGCCAATACAAAAGTCTATTGATGAGCTTGAAGTAAGGATAGATAAGATGTGGGAGCTAATGAACAAAAAAGTCACAACCTATGTAAAAATCATATAGGAGAAGGTAGCACAAAATGAATCAAGTGATCAAAACAAGAAGAAGAAAAAGAACCAAGAAATAGCTAGGAACACTTATCAATAAAAAGGAAAAATAGTTGTACAAGAAAAGGCTATAGAATCAACCACAAAAGAGAATTATGGATGTGACATCTACCTATATGACCATCCAAAGGGCTATTGCCTAGTCATGTTACATCTACATGAGTATTTTTCTTAGTTAGTTTTCCTTTTCCTTTTAGATTGGTAGTTAGTCTTTATCAACAAAGAGGTACCCATTCTTTCTTTTATTTTTTGTTTTGTATTTCTAGCAATGGTCTCTTTTAATTGCTTTTCATATAAGAAGAAAAAGAAGACAATTAAAAAATTATAGGAGAAGTTGCAAGAATCGGTTCCTTTAGTTCTGCTTGAAGAAAGCTATAAAAACTATTTGCAAGTTCCTAGGACTAATTGCTCATGAATGTGTTAGGGAAGGGTGCACTTATTCATTTTTAATGACATCTAATAAGTAACCTAAAAATCCAACTTGAATACAGCCTTCTAAAAATACTAAAAGTTATTATAAACACACTATAGCAATTGACTTAGAATATATTTCAATAGAACCCAAATAAGAAAGGCTTAGTCTTGAAGTAGATGAATTAGAAAGGAAAAAAGAAACATCAACTAGTATCCTTACAACTCTTAAAGTTCCTCTAACTCCCATAAATCAAAGAGTATCAATTAGTAATAAAGAGGAATTAGAATTTCACTTAACTTAATCAACTAGGAAAAGGAAAGAATTCATTCAAAATAATACTAGGAGAATTGATAAGATTTTAGCTAGCCAACATATAAGTTTAACTTAATGAGTTCAAACTTTAGGATAGATTTTACAATTTCCTATCATTAAAAAAAAACCAAATGATGAGAAAATCAAATTCGAAATTTTGACAAAAATTTCTGAACCAAGCAAGTCAACAACTCAATTTTCATTTTCAATAGCATTTAATCTACTCCTAGATACTTTAAATATAATAATGGAGACAAAAAATCTAGTTACAATTGCTATTTCCAAAAAATAAAATCCGAACTTCATCCAAATATTAAGCCATATGGCTACTTTAGGAAATATTACTCAATTGATAAGTGTCTTAAATTTTCAAACTTCTCTTACCTCATAGCCACCTCTATTTCATTATCAAATCCAATTCTGATCCCAACCATGGATACTGCTTTATTTACAGTTGGATCTCCTTCATATTATATACCTATAATAAGCTTTCAAAGTAGTATGGGATCTAATTTTCCTTTAGGCTAATTATATCAAGGTCAAATCTTAGGAGATCTATTGAATTAAAGAGCACCTACGATTCCTCAAGGACCATTAGCACTTCCCCCAAAAAGAAATGTAGAAGTTAAAAACTCCCATATAATACCCATCTTTACAAGAACTAATGAGAAGACTCAATAACTCATGTTAGAGAATTTGAAACCATAATAATCATGTTAGCACCTCAAGAAGAAGATATGACTAAAATGATAGCTTT
This sequence comes from Gnetum montanum, assembly GCA_015680685.1. Lineage (NCBI taxonomy): Eukaryota > Viridiplantae > Streptophyta > Gnetopsida > Gnetales > Gnetaceae > Gnetum > Gnetum montanum. The sequence continues at coordinate 678,627 of MNCI01014020.1, forward strand.
TAAATCCACCTTAAAGGATAAAGTTGATTTTTGGCTTTAAACCTTGAGAACTCAGATAGGCTCATGGGATGAATTTAAGGCAACATTTATCCAATGCTTTATCACTAATGATAGCTTATATACCCTTAAAAAGCAACTAATGAGTTTTACATAAAAGGAAGATGGGAATTATGAACTGCTTTGGATAGATTTAAGAGACTGTGTCTTAAAAATCCAAATTATGGATTTCCTGCACATCAATTAATCCAAGTATTTATAGAAGAATTGTTACTGTATTATAGATAAAATGTATACTTTTCTTATGGGGCAAACATTTTAAATGTTACACTAGAGGAAGGTTCGAGAATTATTGATTTCTTAGTAGATCAAAATAAACATTGGCCAAAATCTAATGTCATGTAAAATGTAACTCATCAAACTAAGAAACTAGATAAGAAAGTTGATTAATTAACTAAATTAATTAAGAAATAACCTCATTTTTCATAGGATAAAGTTTGTAATCTATGTGGAAATAAGCAACATGACACCACAATTTATCCAAACTTTGTATACTGTAATGAAGAGGTTCAAAAATCAATAAGAACTTTTCAACAAATTAGAAATCAAGCTCCTTCATTTCAACCAAGACCATTCTACCAAAAACTAGCACCAATCTCTCAAAATAATAACAAATCATTTATAAACCTAGTTAATGAGCAAGTGGATTACTTAGCCCAATGTTTGATGACATTTATTGAAGAAAATAAGTAGCTTTTAGTTGAAATTAAAAGATAATTCCAAGACCTAACCAAAAGTAACTTACCTCCCCAACCTAAACCCGACCCCACAAATCAAAGAAAAAGCAAAGAATAACCAAATTTCATCACTACAAGAAGTGGGAAGACTATAGAACCTAAACCTAATAAGAAGGTTAGTTTTAAAGACTAAGTTGAGGAGGTACAACTAGAAGATCGATTAGATGAAGTACCTATAGTGGACAAAGGGGTAAGTGGAAAATAGGTGGAGGAGGAGCTAAGAAAGCAACCTTCAACATTTCCATCATCACTAGTAAATAGGAAAATAATCTCACCATCATTTCTTACAAGATTACAAGAATATTTTCCCACTAAGGCACACATTGAGAAAGTGTTTAGGGAATTTTACTTACATATTCCACTTGAGTAGGTTGTAAAGAATGCTCTATTTTATGTAAAATATTTAAGAAATTTATGTAGAAAAAGAAGAAAAGAAAATATTCCTAGATAAGTATATTTGGTTAATAATTTATTTCAACTTATAGAAATTTATAAAATTCCAAAGTATCAAGACCCAAGAGTCCCAACTATTCCTATAAAAATCAATGAAAAAAGTATCTAAAATACCTATTAGATATAGGTGCTAGCATTAACATTATGCCACATGTAATGGTTGAGGTACTAGATCTAGCAAATATTAGAGAAGTAAATATTTCAATTTCCTTGGCTAACAGATCAAACATTAAACCTATAGGAATAGTTGAAGATTTTATAGTAGAAATAGAGAAAGGAAAATATCTAGTAAATTTTATTGTATTGGAACTTAAGGTTCCAGATTTTTTTCATATTATTCTAGAAAGATCTTGGTTAGAAACAGCTAGCACCATAATCAATTGTAGGCTAGGGCAACTTCAATTAATCTTTTTCAATCTTACTTTTACACTTAATATGTTTGATAAGGCAAGGGATGATAGAATAAATCAAGATTCTAAAGAAGCTAGAATGCTTTATTTAATACCAACTTTTTTCATGGTGGAAGATAGGAAAAATTTAGAACTCAATAATTTTGATAAGGAGCCCATATATTCTTCCACTATAGAACAAAAAAATCTCTTGTATCAAATTTTGAACTTACGATCAGGAATTGTTGGGGATAATATTAAACCACCAACTAGTAACTCTCTAGAACTAAGGGAACTACCAAATACCATTAAGTACATTTTCCTTGATGAGAATAAACCACTAATAATAAAATTTCAATTAACAATTAGCCAAGGAAATAATTAATGAAAATATTAAAAAGAAAATCCAAGGTATTTGCATAGAGTTATGAGGATCTCCATAATGGAATCTCACCTAACATATGTAAACATCACATTACCTAGAAGACAATGTTAAATCAATTAGAATTCCTCCTAGGAGAATCAACCCAATCCTAAAGCAAATTGTTCAAAATAGAAAACCTAATCAAAGTACTAAAAAGGATTATTTTCCTCTACCTTATATAGACCAAATCTTAGAAAGGTTAGCAAGGCATGAATATTATTACTTTTTGGATGGGTTTAGTCGCTACAATCAAGTAGCCATTACTGCAGAAGATTAGTATAAAATAACTTTTTCATGTCCATATGGTACCTTTTCCTATATAAGAGTGCCTTTTAGTCTTTGTAATGCACTTGCTACCTTCCAAAGGGCAATAATATCTTTTTTCTCTGACATGGTAAAGGAATATGTAGAAGCATTTATGGATGATTTTTCATTATATGGAAATACTTATGAATAATAATTAGAATGATTAGAGTATGTCTTGGGTAGATGCATAGAAAAAAATTTAAAATTAAGCTGGGAAAAGAGTCATTTAATGGTAACAAGCAGTGTGGTTTTAGAACACGTAATCTCTAAATACAACATTAAAATGGATGTGGAAAAGTTAAGGTAATTTCTACACTTCTAGCCCCAATCAATTTATGAATACTTAGATCCTTATTAAGTCATGTGAGATACTATAGAAGGTTTATTAAAGATTTTTGCAAAATTGCTAAACCTCTTTATAAACTTTTAGAAAAATATGTCTTTTACATGGACTAATGATTGTCAAGAAGCCTTTACAAAACTTAAGGAAAAGTTGACTTCCACCTTGGTGCTTAATTCTCCTAATTGGAATTTTCCTTTTAACTTAATGTGTGCTGCTAGTGATATAGTTGTTAGAGCAATTTTGGATCAATATATAGAAAATAAGCCTAGAGTAATTTACTATGTTTCTAAAAGTGTAGATCAAGCTCAAGTAAATTACACAACTACTGAAAAAGAGCTTTTAGAAATTGTGTATTCTCTAGATAAGTTTAGACATTACTTAATAGGATACAAAAGTAGGATATACACTGATCACTTAGCCATAAAGTTCCTAGCTAACAAAAAGGTAGAAAATGCTAGGATCATAAGTTGGTGTCTTTTACTTCAAGAATTTATCCATAAAGTCTTAGATAAAAAGGGGAGAGAAAATGTTGTGGCACATAACCTTTCTAGACTTGAAACTTTAGAAGAAAATAAGATAAGAGAGTCATTTAATGCTAATTCCCTAATTAAAAACTCTTTTTAGTAAGAAAGGATCCATGGTTTGCTGATATAGAAAACTATTTAGCCACAATAAAAACCCAAACTCAATGGAGAAAAGAAGTCTTTTCTAAAAGGATTATCAAGATACATTTGGAGTGAACCATCCCTCTATGACATATGTAAGGATGAAGTGGCAAGAAGATGTGTTTTAGAAGAGGAACAATAAGAAATCCTTCGAATATATCATGATCACCTTCAAGGAGGATATTTAGATAGTCATAGAATAGCATTAAAAATATTACAAAGTGGGTTTTATTAGTTTACCATCTTTAAATATGCTCACACATATGTTCAAGAATGTGATAAGCGTCAATGTTTAGGGATAATGGTAAAAACACAAGAGATGTCACTCAACCCTATTTTAATAATACAACCTTTCAACATTTGGGATATAGATTTTTTAGGACCATTTCCACCTTTTAATGGATGTCATTATATCCTAGTATGTATATATTATGTTACTAAATGGATAGAGCCTAAATTTTCTCCAACAAATGATGTCAAGGTAGTTCTATCTTTTCTAAGATAACATATTTTAACACGATTGGGGACTCACGTGCACTCATTAGTGATCAAGGAACTCATTTCATAAATAAGATAATGAAAAAATTCCTTAAAACATATGGAATACAACATAAGATAGTCATTACCTACCATCCTCAAAATAATGGTCAAGTTGAAAATGATAATAGAATCATCCTAAAAATTTTAACTAAAACCATTTATGTTAAAAAGAAGGATTGGCCTAGGAAATTACAAGATGCACTATGGTCCTATAGGATTACTTATAAACCAAGCTTAAGTTATTCATCCTTTTAGTTGGTTTATGGCAAACAATGTCTATTTTGTGTTGAAATAAAATACCAATTTCTAAGATTAGCACATCAACTAAGTTTTGATGAAGAACTCAATCAAACCTTTAGGATGACCCAGCTTCATAAACTTGACAAATTATGCATGCATGCACTTAATAAATAAAGAGTAATCAAGAAAAAAATGAAGCATATTTACGATAAGAATATGCTGATAAAGGCTTTCTATACAACATGAGACTACATAAATTTGCACGAAAATTAACAATTGGTGAAAAATTCCATATCTAGTATTACAACCTCATAGCAATGGTAGTGTCCTAATTTCACCCATTGAAGACTTATCGAACTTACTCCTAGTAAGTGGCTAAAGACTTCAGCATTATCATCAACATCATATCAAAGAGCCCAAGGAAGATGAATTAGTAAAATTAAGTAATCCTGATTACCCTACAGATGAGACAAAGGATGAGGGTGATCAATTAGAGGCCAAAATAAGAGAGTAATTTTAGTTTAAATAATCAAGTACCTTATTTAATAATGTAAAAAAAATTAAAAGAAAAGAAAAGTATACAACTTTTACCTTGAAAAATATAAAGCATAATAAAAAATTCTATTGTTAGTTGGGACTATAAAGGATTTAGTAACATCATATCTGGAATGAAAGGGAGAAGGACAACTTCCTCTAGCTTGAGATAGGTAGGTTAAAAGCCCAAATCCACCTAAGGGTGAACCTTAGCATAATAGAAATAAACATTAAATTAATACAACTAAACCATGTTATAATACTAAGTTGGCATTATAAATCCTATTATTATTTATGGATAATGTCCCTTAGGTTTTAAGTTCTATAAGTTTAGAAGATAAAGTAACTAAGTATAGGCCAATGTTCATAATTTTAAGGTCTATATTGGTTACTTACTTTGGATAGTAAATATGAAGAAAAGGATGTGTTATATTGGGTCTATCATCTAAGGTGGTATAAGCATCCAAATGCATGAAACAAGACTAGCGCTCATATGAGCAACTCATTAAATTAAAAAGAAAAGAACAAAAGAGGCTCTCACAAGAACCTTATGGTTAAAGTAGGCATTTGTAAAAAAAAGCCCCACATTAATCTTCAATCATGAGAAGAGCCACATTCCCACAAGAACCTTTCAATCAAGACAATGCTAAATGTTCATATTCTTCAAGCAACCCACAAGAATCCCCTTCTATGAGTAGAGTTATTATGGATGGAGCAATAGTTAATAAAGCATAAAAGAAAACATGAATGCCACTATTGTAGATGGTTAGGATATAGCACTAGTAAGGAAAGGATTGACTAACCTAAGTAGGTAGCATAATGAACAACCTTATAATTAATAAAAAATTTCCTTAGTTTATTCTATCTCTTAGCTTGTGAAACTTCATATCTAGATAAAATAATGTCTCTTCTCTCACTTTCTTTTCCCCAATATGTCAACTAAGTATTTATCTTTACTATTAATTCATAAATAACCTTCAAAATTTTCATTGTATTACTACATACTTATTATCAAATTCTAGGACTATCAATTCTAATTTCCACATGTAATTTAAACTCTTTGAACCTTCATATGATTTCCCATCATGCCTTCCATAGGAGTTAGTGGTTGAGATCCCTTATATGGATAGAGCATTATAAACACTAACCTTTGGAATTTCAAAGCTTACTTGTGAGTTATTAATAGTATAAAGTATATAAAATCCATGACATATATTCTCTTAGTCTACTCTCCTATTTAGTTATTTATCTACATAAATACTCAATTAATCTAATTAACCTAGGTTAAGAAAATAAACTAGATTAATTAGGAGAGGAGGCTATTACAATAGTAGAAGGACAAGACAACAGGATATAATGAACATGGAAGCTAATCCAAGATCAAGTTATGGAATGAGTTCATTAAAAGAAATGCATCACAAATTATTAAAACATAGGAAAGGTAGAAACCTTGAGATTATAAGTCATCCTTCCAATGAATGAAGAAAAAGTAGTTTAGTCTAGGTAATCCTAGGTGGAATTTTTTAACAAAGTTTCATATGAAATTTTACTCAATACTCCATACCCCAAGTGAATAACATCCTATGATTAAATGTATAGGTCAGTGGATTAAAGATCTATTAATAAATTTGGTTAATAAATATTTTTTTCATCATATATCAATGTATACCACAAGACACTAAGATCTATGATAAGGAAGTTTATATAATCAATGGATATAGTAAAATCAAGGTCAAGATATAGGGGGAATCAAAAAATCCTTAGGATTTCAAGATCTCAATAGACATCAATACTTCAATGTCTCATGATAACATATATTAAAGTATCTCCATGGATCGTTGAACTTAGAAGGGAATGGAGGATGAATAAGTTTCCCAAATTAAAAATTTATAATACAAAAGCACACACACCAAATTTAATATGGTTCCCTAAATTGGGTAGTCCACACTCAGAGGGTAGATCGCTAGCACACCTCTAGACTTTTTTGCTCTCAAAATGTGATTGAAGGATCCATACCCTATACATTCTTCAAGTCCCACTCCAAAGTGTTGTGTTGCAACACCAACCACTCAACCCAACAAGGTGTTATCAAGCTTGGAATGTGGTTTCCATGCTTCCACAACCTTTAAAACCTTGAGCTCTACTCTGAAGTGTTGTACCACAACACCAACAATTCAATCCCGTAAGATCTTGACAAGCTCAAGTAAGATTCCTTCCCACAAGAAGCACATCAATCCCACAAGACAACAAGAGAACAATAATTACAAGGGATGAATGTAACTTAGTTTGTTGATCCTTGTACTTTGAGATACAAGACAATTTACAATGAACAAATGATAATACAATGAAGAGAAATAGATATTACAATGATGAACAAATGATTTGACAATGATTATACACAAGCTTGCACATTTCCCAATGCATATGATGTTTTCTTATGGCTACCATGTTTCTAAATTCATCTTGAAACTCATGCAATGACTAGCCAATGGTCATGGAAGATGCCTTCTTCATTCTTGAGACATCTTTTTGTATTTTCCTTCAATTCTAGGAAGGCATCTTTGTCTAGGAAAGACATCTCTTTGAAATCTCCATTCTAGAAGATGTCTTTATCTGGAGCATGAAATCTTTCTGAAACTAGCTTGTATTCTATGAAGATGTCTTTTCCTAATGGAAAATGTCTCTATCTGGGGAAAGACTTCTGTCATTTCTTGAAGATGTCTTTGCTTGTGTTCACTCCAATTTTGCCAAGACATATACTATTTCCCAGAGATATCTTTCTTGAACTTATTTAATCCTTTGAATTCATCATTCCTTAGTCATAACCATGATATTCCACATGCTTTAATGATGATAACTTTGCTTGTACAATATTTGGTCTTTGTCCATGTTCTTTGGAATTCTTGCATGTTTGTTTAAGATCTTGTGGATGATCTTTTCCTTTGAGCTCTAAACTAGTTCATTTCTTGTCATCTCTTTAGGCTTTAGCTCATCTTGGTTTCCCATGTCCATTTTCCTAAAAACACACAATAACCACACAACCATGAAAACAAGCTTTGACTCCATTTTACTTAACATTTTGACACACCAAAAGGTCCACAATCTTTCCCTTTTTGGTGATGTTCAAAAATTAAGAAAATGGATTAGTGATCATTTCAAAACTCAAGAAAATGGATTAATGATCATACAAATATAACCGTACTACTCTTCCCCTTTTTGAATAATAGCAAAAACAACAAAGTACCCAAATTTGGTGCAAAAGAGATATAAAGGAACAGTGATTTTTAGATTATATGTAGACGTAATCCCAAAAATATATAGTGAAACAAGAAAATCAATTTAAGATCTATGAAGAGGTGCCCTTAATTTGTCAATAACCGATCCAAGCCTTCCAAGTCATATTCAAACTTAAGGCACAAAGTGAAGTATAGGCATTGAAGATCAAGTCACATGTCTCTAAATAAATAAGTCATTAGTAGCTTGCATTACATGGTTCTTTCATTTTCTAATATTTTCCATCCTTTTAAAACATTAGCAAAAGATTACGGAAGTATAAAAATACTAATTGAAACCATCCATGCCAAATTATTAAATCTTCATCTCAAGGAAAACTATTCAATAGATTTTTTAATTAAAAATGATCATGGTGTTGCTCATAACCTCAACTATTTACTTTACAAAAAATAGGTACTTCTCACTTCAGCTTGTGATTGAATATTGAATAGGTAGGTTAAAGCTTCATTAAGATTTGCTCTTATTAGTTCAAAAACAAAGGAGCTACACATAAGTTTAATGTTAAAGGCCAAAGATAGATCAGATAAGCAGTCTATCTAAGTGCCTCATTAAGACTTGTATCTCTTAATCAAAAATTGTTGTCATTTACAAAAGGATAGGGAAGTTACACAATAAAGCATAGATAGGTATTTTTATAAAGTAATACAACAAACACAACACAATCATTTTTCAAGAATAACTCATATACCTTATTTTTTTCAAAGGATATTAGGAACACAAATTCAAGACACAATCATCCACTTAAAATACCTCTTTAAGATCTTTTCTTACTCATTTTGAAATATCTTGCTATTTTAATGTTTCTTGGCTCAAGTCTCCAAGGACCCCCCCTACATTTGTGTCCTCCAAGATGAAGATGGAAAATAAGAAGTAGGCTCCCCCTACACATGTGCAGCTTTTCTTAGGCCTTTAAGATCAACTTGTAAATCATCAAAGTATTACAACTGTAATCCACTATTACGATCCAATGTGGAGACTAATGTTTCCAAATTGCAATATTTCAAGGATCCATCTTATCTCATAAATAGAAAAAATATTCCAAAGGACATGAGCTTAAGATCAAATCATCATAAGAAGTTTAGATTAAGCAAGATTGAATGCAATATAAGAAATCATTACAAGTACTACACTATAAATGTTCACAAAACCAACTATATCAATATCATGAATGAATGGAAGAGATGCTCTAGACACTTATTCCACCATTTTTCTGATCTAGAAAAGACACAAATAATTTTGGACTTCTCAATCACTATTTTTATTAACTAATAAGAAAATAGATGGAAAACTTACCTTGACTTACCTTGGTTTCTAAGAAGAGGAGAAGATTAATGGAGTTTGAGATGAGGTTCCCTATCATGAAGTACCTCCTCTTCCTTTTGTTTTCTCTCATTAGATCATATATGTGATGTTTCTATTTGTTCATGCTCTTTATGATAGAATCTTTGATTAACTATTGCACCATTTTCAATTCTCCACCTCTCTTCATTTTCACTTATTGGTACCTGCATAATTTCCTTACCAAATCCTTTTTGACAAGATCAAGCATTAATCTTATTTTGATCATCATTACTATAATTAAGAGTTTTCTTAAAACCACAGTTTTTACACACAAATAAAGTATTATCCTCATGATCAAAATTATCAACCTTACTATGCTTGAGCTTGAGCTTGAATCTTCATGTGTTACTTCCTCTAAATTCTTTGGCTAATTTTTAGGAGTCTCCTCTTCTTGAACCTTGCTGCAATCCTTATTAAAAGAGTTTAGTGGTTGAATATCAACTTTTATGTCTAAGATCTCTTCTTTCATTTCAGCATGAATAACATCTAACTTAGAAATTACTAATTTCTTTACCTTCCTAATCAAATGATGCAAAAGAAGAATTTCTTCTTAAAACTCACTATACCTCTTATCACGCTTACCATCTTGTTCAGCCATATGTGAAGAATTTTCATCATTAAGTGCCATGCATATGAGATGTGAATCTTTGAAAGAATTTCATGCTTCTTCTTCACTTTTCTCACCAACATCCCAACTTGTATAAAAGTTGGTTTTTCAGTTCCTCATCATTGGACCTATTCTTTGGCTATACCTTGCTATCACTTGGATCACTAGGACATTTGAAGGCTATATGGCTTCTTCCTTCACAAACCCAACATTCTATAGAAGATAAATCTACATTAGAAGCATTTAAAAATTTTTTATCTCTATCTCTACCTCTGAAAAGATTGGGTCTTTGCTAAGATGCTCCCTTGTTTCTTCTTGTAAGTAAATGATGTAGTTTTCTTAAGAGAAGGGCAATCTCATCTTTGCTACCCTCATCATGCTCATTTAACTCTTTCTCCTTGGAGGAAGTCTTTAGAGCAATAGGTCTTTCTTGGATTGCTCCTTCTCTTATGAGATTCATTTCATAAGCAATGAGAGTGCTTTAAAGGTCTTGAAATTTTAGTGTTGAGAAATTTCTAATTTCCTCCATAGTAGTGACCTTTGGTCTAAACTCCAATTGTAGATTTTTGATCATTTTGATAATGACATTTCTTTCGAGTAGATCCTTTCTTGTTCCTCTAATATCTACAACAAGATCATTAGCTCTAGAGAAATAATCCTTNACTAATATCTACAACAAGATCATTAGCTCTAGAGAAATAATCCTTTATTCTCTTACCTTCTCTCATTTTGAGTTTATTGCACTCACTTTGTAACACTAATAATTTCAATTACTTAACAATAAGTGTTTCCTCATAAGTAGCTTCTAAAGTTTGCAAAAATTTTTTGATCGTTTTACATCCTGCTACTCTATTAAATTTAGATTTATTCAATGCACAATATAAAAAAAAATTCTTTTTAATCAAACATAAAATTATCCTTTTCCTCTTGTGTCCATTTTTTGTGAGGCTTGATGATGTTAGTGAAGCTATCAACAAGCAAAGCATAGCCTTCAAGGATTGACTCCCAAACTTCAAACTCTATGGCTTCAAAGAGTCCTTGCATTCTTTCTTTCCAATAGGAAAAGTTGAATCCATTGAACATGGGTGTCTTTGTGTAAGATGTCCTCTCCATTTTTCACTCTTGAAGTTGATGATGATAGAGAAGAGTACTCGACTCTGATATCACTTATGGATTGTTGAACTTAGAAGGGGGGATGAATAAGTTTCCCAAATTAAAAATTTGTAACACAAAAGCACACACACAAACTTTAATGTGGTTTTCCAACTTGGGTAGTCTAGACTTGAAGGGTATATCACTAGCACACCTCTATACTTTGTTGCTCTCAAAATGTGGTTGTAGGGTCCACACCTTGTACAGTCTTCAAGCCCCACTCTAGAGTGTTATGCCACAACACCAACCACTCAACCTCACAAGGTCTCATCAAGCATGAAATGTGGTTTCCATACTTCCACAAGCTTTACAACCTTAAGCTCTTCTCCAAAGTGTTGTACCATAGCACCAACAATTCTATCCCACAGGATCTTGACAAGCTCAAGCAAGATGCCTTTCCACAAGAAGCACATCAACCTCGCAGGGTAACAAGAGAACAATAATTATAAGGGATGAATGCAACTTAGTTTGCTAATCCTTATACTTTGAGGTAAAACACACTTTATAATGAACAAGTGATAATACAATGAAGAGCAACAGAGATTACTATGATGAACAAATGATTTGAAAATGATTGTACATAAGCTTGCACATTTCCCAATGCATATGATGTCTTATTATAGATTCCACGTTTCTAAATCCATCTTGAAACTCATGCAACAACTAGCCAATGATCATGAAAGATGTATTCTTCATGCCTAAGAAATATTTTTGTATTTGCCTTCAATTCTAAAAAGATGTCTTTGTCTGGAAAAGAAGTCTCTGTAAAATATCCATTCTAGAAGATGTCTTTGTCTAGAGAATGACATCTTTCTGAAACTAGCCTGTATTTTATGAAGATGTCTTTGCCTAATGGAAACTGGCCTATATTTTTTGAAGACATCTTCGTCTGGGAAAGACGGCTACTATTTCTTGAAGAAGTCTTTGCCTATGTTCACTCCAATTTTGCCAAGACATCTATTATTTCCTAGAGATGTCTTTCTTCAACTTTCTTTGTCCTTTGAAGTCATCATTCCTTGTCCATAACCTAGATCTTCTACATGCTTTCATGATGATAACTTTTCTTGTATAGTATTTGGTCCTTGTCAACATTCTTTGGAATTCATGCATGTTCATTTGAGACCTTGTGAATAACCTTCTCCTTTGAGATCTAAACCAATTTTTTTCTTGTCATCTCTATAGGCTTTAGCTCATCTTGGTTTCCCATGTACGTTGTCCTACAAACACATAATAACCACACAACCATGCAAACAAACTTTGACTACATTTTACTTAACATTTTGACACACCAAAAGGTCCATAATATCTATTCTTCGATCTCAATTGATCTGACAAAAGAATCTACCTTTAGTTTATTGATTATGATTGATTAGTTTATTGATTATGATATCAATTCAATCGATAAATTTCGACTACAAAGTATACAATGATACCAAAGTTCATCAATTAAATCAATGATTTGGATTAAGATGAAAATTTTCTCAAGGCCCTCACATTTTAACAACTTGAACATGATATAGTTCAATATAAAAATATGATTCCAAAGTGTATCAACTAAACCCATAAGTTGTGGTAAGTTGAAAATTTTTCCAAGACCCTCAAATTTGAATAGCTTAAACACAGTAAAGTTTAATATAAATTATACAATAATATCGATCTCAATAGATTTAGTGATAAAAATTGATAGGATGAAATTGCATACAAAAACAAAACGATAATTTCCGCTACCACAATAAAAATTGGTCCTTTATTTTTGAAATGCCTTAATTTAGTGGTAAGGATCGATATGTTGAAAAAGTGAAATATATATATATATATTAATGATAACGTGATGATCCTAATTCTATAAAAGCTACTATACTAATGACTCAAACTAATTTACAAATCCTACTTGGAATCTCCTAAGTTATCTACACTACTACCAAACTAGGTTTTCCAATTGCTTCTCCTTTTCCATCAACATTGAGTACTACTATATCATCCATCTTGGAGTAGGGTAGACCTACTTCCACACACACTCATCTATCATAACACCTGGTAAGCCTTACCCTCATTCTAAATGGTAGCATCTTTTCATTTTTGGTAGGAGAATAATCCTTGTCTTAGCTTACAGCACCTTTACTACATTTTTTAGGACATATATGTTGCAATCAAAGAAATCAATTACTAGAAAACCAAGAGATCTAGTGTAATAGCCTCAACCTTGAATCCCAAGGGCCTCTAAAAAAATGAAATTCAAGGTACCCTAGACAATCTAGCAAATCACCCAAGGACTTACTAAATGTAAAATAGTGGATTAAGAAAATAAAATGCAAAAAATTACATATTCGAAAAACGGAAAGAAAATGCAGATTTCACATAAAATGAAACTTTAAAACTTTATTTAAAAAAAATAAAGAATGAGTTTTACAAATGTATACAAGAAATGCCCATGATAGAGTAAAAGGATGTTCATTATGGCAAGAGTTCAGAACCCATTGAAGATGATGCAATCTTCTCCACCATATGGATGCTAAGCCACTCTTGATGCTTCTAAACCTCTTCTGTTGCAAATTATAGATCTACAACTTGGTCACCACTAGGGGTGAGAAAAGTAAAAAATTTGGCTGCTAGATTACTCCACGCTAGGGGTTGGGAGTCCCAAAAATGTAGCATTGACACAAAAAAATCCACAAGTATCAAGGGCAAAGGGGATAATAAGGTTGCAGGGGTTCCATGTTGGAAAACTTCAAGAAGCTACATTTCTACAAGGTTGCAAGAGCTCTTGGAAGCCAAAATTGTTGTGCTTAGAAATGTGAAAGAGTGGAACCTAAAAAAGGTGTTGGGGTTTTGGTTTTATAGGTTTTCAACCATGATTTTTGTTGTAAATTCATTGACATATTAGCTACAAATTAGTTGCAAATTTCTACCTCATACATGTGAGATGGGTGCCTGAATTTGGGGGATTACTATGTAGTCATTGAGGAAACCTAGCATGTAATCATTGAAGATATAAGTCATGGCTCATGGATAGATTTTTTTCACATTCTTAAGGCCAAATGGCATCATGGTATAGTAAAAGGTACCTCAAATGGGTCATGAAGGTCATGCTTAGTTGGTGCTCTAGGTTGATCCTAATCTAGTTATATCCTAAGAACCCATCCATAAAGGACAAGGCATGTTTGACAATAGTATTGATAAGTTAAATCAATACTAGGCAAAGGGAAGTCATCCTTGATGGTCCCTTTATTTAGGTTTTGAAAATTGATGCAAATACAAATACTACCATTTTTCCTAAGGACTACCACTATGTTGGACACCCATTCTACATAGTCAATAGCCTTAATGAAACCAACTTTGTGGAGCTTTGAGATCTCATCACAAACTACAAAGGCCAAATCAAGTCTAATTTTACATACTTTTTGGTTTACCAGTCTAATGTTAGGGTCAAGAATGATGTTGTGCTAGACTATGCATGGGTCTAAGTCTGGCATATCTTCGTATGACTAGGCAAAGGCCTTAATGTTGATTTGTAGGACCTTGGTAATGTGTTGAATAAAGGTTCTAGTGAGGAACTTTGTTTAAGGGTTTTCTCCTTATCATTATGTGTTGTAATAGGAGCCTCAACTAGAGAGTCTTCAATTATGTCACTTGCCTCTAAGGGTTTTGACTAGGTATTCAAGCCATTCTAGAGGTTTCTTTATCAAGGATACATGGTCGACAAGACTCTCAAGCTTAAGATCTAGGCAATTAGGATTGATATATCATTCTACATCACCACGAGGCCCACTCAGGCTCAAAGGTAGACTAATCTACTCTCAAGTACTCATACTTTGATTCTTCATGTCAACAAAAAGCATATTATGTGGCACCTGGGTAAAAGTTAATAAAAAATGCAAAAATGCCATAAAATTATGTAAATACATGCTATTCTAATGCAAACAAGGTCATCCAAGGCTATAAATAGAGTAAAAACAAGTAAAAAAAAAGTGCAATAAGGGCCCAAATAAAGGTCAAACAAAAGAAAGTATGAGAAGTAAGGCTACAAATGATCAACAAGGGTTACAATTTTGCTAGTTTTAGGCCTTAGCAAGCCATGATGCCAATTTAAGGCCATATCAAGGCATGGTCACATGGTGTCATATAGTGATCAAGGTCAAATCCCACTACCTAATACCAATAAAAAACTAAACAAAGGAAAATAAGGCTATAATAAGGTAAACAAGGAAAATATAAGGCTATGTAAAGGTCATAAGAAGACCAACAAGGTTAGAAATGCAACACAAGGCCAAAAACAAGTTGAAAGCATCATGTTATAAGGCTAAATCAAGCAAAAAAGGCTACATATTGTCAAATTTGACTAATATGGATCAAAAGGAGTTAGATTTTGCTAGTTTTAGGCCTTAGAAGGCCACAATTTGAAGCTACAAGGTTGTTAGGTGAGTTTGGCCATTAGTCTGGGTTATTTCTAAGTTGTTTGAACATAGAAATAAAGAATTTTAAGGCTTCCATGCTAGGCTCCTAGGGCTATAGATCATGATTTTGCAAGTCTATGGCTAATTTTGGTCATGTTTGGACATCATTCAAGGGCACCTAAGGTCTTAACCCCCTTTTTTCATGCTAAGGGAGTTGCTCCACCATGGAGAAATGGGGGGGATGAGTTTTAGAGGCTTAAAAAAGGTCAAAGATGCATAATATTAAGGCTATGAGGCCCTGGGCTTCTTCGATGTAGATTTTTGGTCCCCAAGAGTGTTAAATTATTACCAAAAGTAGAAAAGAAACTTTCTCCTCTTAATTTCACACTACCCAGCATGGAAAGGACCTTCTCCAACATGGATGAGGTAAGAATCCTAGATCTAGATTAATTCAAATCATAATTTACCATGCATGTTAGCTCCAAGAGTTGATGAGGTCAAGATCTACAGTTTTAGATCAAAAGTTTGCAGTTTTGGGTGTTTTAGTGGTTTTTGAGCTTTCTCCATTTCTTCCACACTAGGGATGGGATGCTCAGCATGGAAGAATAGGAGGAATAGCTTTTTAGGCATTTAGAGTTAATTTTCTAACTTTTGAAGGCTCTAATGGATGCTAACAGTGTTCTAGGATGCATGCAAGATCATTTGATGTCATTCTAAGGTGTCTATGAGTCTCAAATGAGTCCCCCCCTCCCCCTACTCAGTCTTCATGCTAGCCAACGTTAAAGAGAGGGTCCCCAATGTGTAAGAATCATAAGTCTAAAATTTGGACCAATTTTGATCTTAATCAACCATGCATGTATGCTTCTGGGGTTATTGGGGTTAAGGACTAGGGTTTAGGATCAGAACTGGTTAGTTTGGAGGTTTGCAAGATTTTTTTTGAGCTTCCTCCCTTTCTTCCACATTATAGATGATATGCTCAGCATGGAAGATTAGTAGGAGCAACTTTCTAGCCATTTCGAGTCACTTTTACAAGGTTTGAGGGCTCTAGAAGGTGTAAAACTAGCCTTAGGGTTCATGTAAGGTTGTAGGGTATCTGCTTGGAGTGTCCAAGGACCATTATTGAGATCCCAAAAAGTTCCCACTTGCATCCATGCTAGCTAGTATGGAAGACATGGCTATCAATGTGGAAGAACTAAGGGACCCTAATTTTTACCATTTTCTATCATTTCTAGCCATGCATATGGATTTCTAAGGTTACTAGTATCGATTGTTGATACCTAGTTTCAAAACTTGGTCATTTTAATGGTTGTTAAGTGGCTTTTGATTTTTTCCCTTCCTTTCATGCTAGGGTTTACATCCTCAGCATGGAATTCTTGGCTATTTATGATCATTTTTGAAGAGTCTAAGGATTCTAGGAAGATGTAGACAAGTCCTAGGACACACACAAGGTTCTCTAATGTCTATTTAGGATAGCTAAGGACTATTTTGGAGTTTTCCCAAAGTTTTTCCCTTTCTTCCATGCTTGCTAGCATGAAAGAGGTGGCTTATAGAGTGGATGAACTAGGGGGATCTACTTTTTACTAATTTTTTCTATTTTTATCTATGCATGTGTGTCCATAAGGTCACCAATGTCAACTATCAATGCCTAGGATCAAAATATAGTTACTTTGAGAGTTATGAGAGGGTTTTTAGGCACTCTCCCTTCCATCCATGCCAGTGCAGGGATGCTCAATGTGGATGGAATCATCCTCAATGTGGAGAGTCCAAGGGTGGCCAATTTTGATTATTTCAAGTGACTTCCAGAAGTCTAGCAACTTTTGGAAGGGTTGGGTTGCTTCCGAAAGTCAAATTGCATGCAAACTTCAATAATTTTATCTTCCTCACTTTCATTCACATTGGGACTAGTATGCTCAACTAGGATGAGGTCCTTCTTAGAGTGGAAGAATCTTAGGTGGCTAATTTTTATTAATTTTTAGCATTCTAATGGCTTCTGAAGAGGTTGTTAAGGTTTCAATGTTAGTACTAGTCAGTTTGACATTGTTTTCTTGCATCTAGGACTCCCACTAACCTTCTTAGCTTCATCCTCCTTATTTTCACACTGGAAAACATGGAAGAGATCTTTCCTAGTGTGAAAGAGTCAAGAAAGTCATATCTAGACTAGTTCGATTGCTAATTAACCATGCATGTCAGTCTTCGAGGTTGTTGGTGTCCATGGTCAATGCTTGGTGTAAAGATCCACCAGTTTGGAGGCTCCTAGGTGCCTCATGCAATTCCCTCCCCCCTTCTTCCACATTGGGAATGATGGTCCTAGTGTGAACGATAGGGGAATGGTAGTTTTGTGCCATATTTGACTATTTTTGAGGTCTTTGGAAGCTCTAGAGGGTTTCAATAGGGTCTAGGAGTCAACAAGGTAGGTTATTTGACTATTTTTGGATCATAACTTAGGTTTTCTTACATTTCCCCTAGGTTTCCATGCTAGCTCCATGTTTGGAAACATGGGGGAGGGGTTCACTAGCATGTAATAGGTCATGGATGGGCAATTGACTTTTCTAAGGATCAATCTAGGCAATCAATTCAAGTAATTTTGGTCATCCCCCCATTCATCCACATTGGGGCTAGGATGCTCAATGTGAATGAGGCTTCCTCTAATGTGAAACTATCAAAGCTCAAGGTTTTGACCAATTTCAACTAGATTTAGTGAGGTTCTAGGGCTACTAGGGATGCTTGGAGGGGTTTTACATTATGTTGGCTCACTCTAAAGATCAAACTTGGACTAGATGGATGTTGGAGGGTAGGAATGGGTTTTACCCCACTTCCTACACACTTGGTAGTGTTTCCCCAACATGGAAACCCAAGTTGCCTAGTTTTGTTCATGTCTAATCCCTTTTTCAAAGCCTTGGATTGAAAGAGATAGGTTTTGGCTACTAAAAATGGTAAAAAGGTTATGTTTTAATAGTTTTATGAAATGGAAGGCATGTATTCATGCTAAACATGATATCCCCAATCTGGATGCATGGGAGTTAAGGTTTAAATATTTTTCTAAGTATCTAAAGTGGTAAAAAGCAGTGTTGATGTAGTTTTTTAGTCATGAGGGAAGGTATATGGTAGGGTCCATAACCCAAAAATTTAAAATTTTGAATTTTGAGCTTAACTCCGATCAACCTTAGCATGGAAGAGACTTCTCCCCTATTACACTTTACTGCACTTGGAGTTGTGGTGCACTGAGTTGGCAACTAGGGTTTAGAGGTGGATGTTTAGGTTTAGATGTGGTTTTTATTGTGAAATTTCATAAGTTTCAACCATAATCTTCATTCTACACAAATAGTGCATTAGTGGAGAGCTCCAAAAGAGATTTTTGTAGTAGAAAGCAACAATATTTAGCATGGAAACACTTAGTCTTCCCTGTAGCTAGCGTTGAACCCCTATTCTTCTTAGATTTCAACCATTCCCAACATTGAGCTTACCATGGCACCCAAGTAGTATGGGGGAAAGAGCTCGAATCCAAGAATTCAAAAGGTAGATGAGCATGCAAGGGACCTATTAGGACAATTTTAACCATTTTTGCTTTGGTTACTAGCCATTTTTCTTGTTTTCCTTGCCATGTGTGGGGCCATTTTCTTTATATCTACATTGCTACAGGAGGTAAAAAAAATTATGATAAAATTTGACCTCTTATTTTGGTCATTTCCACATAGGTCTATGGTCATTTCTTTGCTTTGGCCTTGGTAAATTTGATTTTTAAAATTAGGCTTGTTATTTTCATGCTTTTTCCCAAAAATTGGGTGAGAGGATTGTTTTCCTCAAATCTAGGCCAAAGGATTTGTCAAAATTAAATTTCAAAAAAATAATACCCCTTTATTTTGATGTTTTTTTAAATATGTATCAACTATCTTGGCTATTTTTGCCATTTTTTATGGCTATGTTCACCTGGGTTTTAAGATTTTTAACTTTTTGGTGATTTTTGAATGAAATAAGCAAGCAATATTGTGTATTTTTTTCCTAAGAAAATTACTACATATTTTTAAAATTTGATGTCATTATTTTGTAGCCCTATTTTCAAGCTTTCCAATGGCTATTTTCTCATTCAATTTGGATTAATAATGATGAAGTTATGGCTATTTTCATGAGGTTATGTAGTTAGGGTTCTTATACTATTTTCTAGAATTCCATATAGATTCATGAATTTTTCCTAAGTAAATGGTAGGGGTTTTGGTAGATTCATGACTTTAGCTTTCCAATGGAGATATAATCACTTTAATTGGATTTGAAAAAAAAAATTAATAAACTTTTTATTAGAAAATTGTCAACAAAGGGGTTTGTGCCATTTTCATATTCTCATCCAAATTGATGAATTTTTTCCACAAAACCAGAAAAGGTTTTGAATTCTTTTTAAGCATCAATGCATAGCACTCAATCCAAGCTTGCAAAAAGTGGTGGAATCACTTTGTTTGGAGCTCAAACAAATTTTTAGTAGATTTCTTACCAAGCCTACACAAAAGCAGGTTAATGGTGATGGATATGATTTTTGCTAGATTTAGCTATGTTTCATGTCAATGTGTCTATGTTTTCTTGGTTGCAATGGCTATGGTTGGAAGCTTCATGATATCAAGATTCCTTCCATGGTGTAATCACTAAAATTAGAGATAAAATGAATTTTTAATGAATTTCTTGTTATGGTTGTGTCAACAAGGCTAAATTTTGGTTGTAGCACTTTACCCCTTTGGAGATGAATGTGCTTGACACATGTTGAGGTTTCTCTTGTTAACTTCCATGCCTTTGGGGATGTTATAAAATGTTTTTAATGTTATAAATTTGGTTTTGAAGGTAATAATTCTATTTTTGGTAATGTTTATGCTAATGGCTATTTTCTAAATTCTAAATTTGACTATGCATCACTAGGCTATACTATTTTAGCTAATGTGTGACGCTATACAAGGTTGTAATTGTGTTTTCATGAATTTCTTCAGAAAATTTGAATAAATACCCTAGAGCTTTTTATGGAGGCTAATTTCACCCTTGACTTGGATGTTTTTACAAACTTGTTAAGAAGTTTCAATCAATCTTAATATTTTTGCTTTGTCATGTAGGGTCTTTCTAAAGCCCATACTCATAATCATGGAGTTAGTGAGAATACTATGCTACATTGGTCACCCCAAGGCCAATAACCCTCTACTCTATATGACGTTGGACAAGGTGTCACTATGGTTCTTGCTAGGAACAAGGGAATTCCTTACTTACATCCCTTAGAACTTCAATGTGATGTTGTGGTCACACTTGTCTCCAAATGTGCTCAAGGTCATAGTGGAGACACTGTTTCCTTGGGCATCTAATTTGATTGCTAGGTTTATTATTGACAATCTACCTCCTAAGACAGTAGGGAAAAATATAGACACAATTAGCACACACTACCTTACAAAGATCTAGACTATGCCAAAGTATAGTTAGTATAATGCTGACAATACTTTGATGGTGGCACATAAAGCCCACACATTATTTCAGAACTAGCCTGGCACTATGTACCATCTATAGTGGTGAGCATGTTTGTTATAGTATTTTTATTTTTATTTTTATTTTTTCTTTATTGGCTAAACTACCTTTTCTAACTTTGTCAATTTTATGAACTTCTTGTAGGAATAGGGTCAGTGATCAAGACTTGATCACTAATGATCAAACCTTGACAGTAGCTCAAACCACCTTAGATGTATTCACCAAGGAGCCCCAAATTAGAACCATTGTGTATGAATAGTTAAGGAGGGACTTTGATAAATACACTAGTAGATTCAACCTTGTCTAGAAGAAGTGTGTGGATGAGAGGAAAATACAAAACTAGTGGGTGGGCTCCAAGACTCCTTGGATCAGAAACTAGTAGCTAGTACATCTACTCAAACAACACCAAAAAAGAAGAAGAAAGGTGAACATAAAGGCTATAGCTTCTAATGTTTTATGGTTATGAATATTCTAAGTGTTCTATTGCTTTAACTAGTTATTACACTAGCTTATGTTGATGATAAATGTTGGTTTTTGCTTTAACTAGCTTATTACACTAGCTACTGTTGATGATAAATGTCCTTTGTAAATATGGACCTAAACAAAGGATATGATGCCTTACAAGTCCCTTCACCTCTACTAATGTCACCTTACCATTTGTATGATTTCATGAGGATACCCTCATCTTGAATTTTAGTGAGGTTATACTAGCATAGGAGTGGCTGAGGGGATAGGCACCTAGGTACATTCAAGCAAACATTGAGTGTTCAAGTTTGCTTAATCTATTTATGGCACCTATCCTTTCCATCCCTACTGTGAAGATGCTACATGTCATCGACTCCTTTAATGAAGAAGTCAATCACTTTCACACCATCATCCAAGGTGTGCCAATTACCATAGCCATCAATGATAGCACCTTTTGCAACTTGTTTAATGTCCCTACTAATAGGGAAAAGATTGCTACTATAATAGTGAAGGAAGTGGGCCATTGAGAGGAAGTTTTAGAGTGGCTTGGTGCCAGCATGGGCCACTCTAAAATTTCCATGGAAAACTTCACAAAACCTAATGCAAAGGCATCATATCCTTTGTTCAGGTCCCATGCATTTCCTAAACTATTGTTACAAAAGAAGGTAATCAACATTGCATAGGGGTGGACCTTTAAGAAGGTCTTAATATATGGCATCAGGTTCAACTAAGTGGCTACTTTGGTTGTTAGGCTCTAGGATGAGATTCCTAGACTCCACAAGAACACCTCTGCCATAATCTACTTGCATTTTGCATTTTTTGCAAGTTATTTAAAGAGGTTCATGGAGTCTTTGGTAGTCTGAAGGAATGGATGATGGGTTGTCTAAGACCCAGACCAACTTTCTAGATGTTGTATAAGGCATATTTATCCAATAGTGGAGGCCTAGAACCCACTAAAGGAAATGGAGGATTCATTGTCCATTACCACCAAGGGTCTTGATGCTATATGATAAAAATCCCCTAAAAACCTAGAGGAGGAGCCCCTCACAATTCCAATGAGCATCCTAGAGCACAAATAGTGACACAGAGAAGCAAAAGGGGAAGCTAGGGCCAAGCTCAAGAGGCCCATAGAGGAACCACCACCAACATCAGACTAGCCTACCTCGAAGAAGCTTAATTTTAAGCTTAATTCATCGTAGCATGTGATCATAGGTAAGCTTTATTTACATTTTTTCTATTCTATGTTTTTTAAGGTCTTATGACTACATTATGATTTCTAGTGCTAAACGATTTTCTATGTGCTATGGTTATAGACAAGTGTCAAGTCATGGCAACCCAAGCTACCACAAAGGAGGAGGCACAGAGACATGCAGCTATAAAAACCAATGAGGAACAAAGGTATGCAGAGAAGGCACTCTTACATCAACATGAGGTTGAAGGGTTTACCAACATCGATCTAAACACCTTGTTCATTGAGGCAGTACCAGGCACATCCCCCCATTATCATTCCAAAGTAAGAGGAGAAGGATCTAGGTATGCACATGTCTTTACACTTCCTATTATATCCTATTACTTTAATTTTGATTTTTTTCATAACCATTCAATGATTGTTATGCTTATAGTAGTTATTGAGCCACCAATGTAGGCCCTTGTCCCTAAGTTTCATGTGAAACCATGCGTAGAGGTCTTGGGCAAGGTGGGATTCATGCATGAGATGGCTAAGAACATCATTGACTGGTTGCACCAAGTTGCACCCGAGATAGGTAAGAACTTTATTTTCTATGCCTTAGTTGTTTTGCTATGTCACAGGTTTTATGATTTACGGCTATCTTAAATTGTATACTATGTTTATGGTTGTAATTTATGTTTATGTAGTGCCTTCTATGGAGTAGGACCTTAGCTAAGACATGAAGGTTAACTCCTTGTCAAATCTTTCCTATGATGTCTCTAGTGCATCCTTGAAGTTGTACGAGACTACTACTAATCTACCAATGTCATGTGCCAAAACTTCATGGGAGCTAGAGAGGTCCAACAAATCCCTATGAGAGCAAGTTGTGGCCTTGAGGGAGAAAACTCAATAGCAGGAGGAGATGAGCAGAGAGCTCCAAGACTGCAAGTCCTTTATGGAAGCCCAAGTGGCTAACTCAAGAAAATTGTAGACCAAAGAGATTAGATGGGCCTACTACTGGCATGCCATCCGGGACAAGGTAGCACTCTCATGTGATATGGCAGAATAGCAAATGTAGATGGACCTCATCTCCTAGAAAATTAAAGATTGGAAAGATCACTTTGCTGGGGTCCTAGAGTGGGGTAGTAAGCAAAAGGATCACAAGTGGCAACATAATGCTGATCATGAGGCCTACCTGATGTGGCTCAAAGAGGAGTCAATTGAATGGTGCAAAAGAAAATTTTTCATTCAAGAGATATAGGCAAAGAGTACCTATTAGCTCTTTGAGAGTATTCTAATGGTGGGGAAGTTCCCCACTCCTTAGATTATCACTATTGTAAGTAAGACCTCTGCAACTACTATTACCCAGGAGCCACCTACTTGGACCATAGTAGATAGGAGTTGCATCCTCACTATGACATCCCATCCCCAGATGTCATGGAAAATGTCAAATATACAATATATTAGACATTATGCATACAAAGAAAATATACCAAATGCAAAATATAAGTGATATTTGACATTATGTATAAATGAAATAATAGTAAAAATGCAGAAAGAGAAAGAAAAGAATGCTTTATTGATATAGAATAGCATATTTGGATCGTGCTCCAAGAGTGTTCCTTGGGTCTTTCTTCCTTTGGAATCTATCCCTTAGAGGCAATCCAGCACTGCCACCATGGTTAGGCCTATAACCTAGCTAGAAGGGATGGCCAATCCACTTCCTGTCTCACTTCACCCACCTTCCCATGACTTGCCTATACTAGCTCCACCACCCCATGACTTGCTTGTATCAGCTCCATCATTCCATGCTGGCACAACCTCTAACCTTAGGTATAAATTCCTTAGGTCAAACCCCCAAAGGTTACCTCAAGAGACATGTCCATTATTACAACATGTCTTTTTGGTTCTTAATGACAACTACCCTTTCAGGTCTTGTTAAGATAACAATAACACTTGTTATGAAAAGACACCATCTTCATTAGTCAGCAGCATCATTTGGGAATGGGGATGTGACAGTCTACCCCGCTTAGGTTTCGTTTGTCCTTGAATGAATCTATGTTCTCTATCTTTTTCTAACTCCAATGCTTTCTTTCATGATCCTGTGCTCCAATAATTTGATTTCTTCTTTAAACTTAAAGTTGTTTCTTGCTTATTCTATAAACAAAATATACGTAAGAAAAATATATGTAAATTTAAATATTACTTTCTTCATACTTACTTCATTTTCTAAGATAATGAAAAAAGATGAATTAAATATTTATCAATTGCCAATCACCAATCCTAACTAGGATCATACAAAGTGCAACATGGATTTGGTTACCCAAGTGAAGGTAGGACAAATTATTTATTCCCAATTTTTATTATCATAGATATTTTAATTATCCAATTAAAATATAAATTTAACAATGAATAAAATAATAAGATCATCAAATAAAAGTAAGAGTGAGATACTTCTTCATCTTAATCAACCTTTTTAACTAATGAGTAATTGTAATTCTACCATAAGTGGTATGTGATCGGATGGTCTTGTTCGGGATGGCAAGGCTTGATCTTAATTCCTCTCAACTTCTTCTTTAGAAGTCGACTATACTAACTTGGTAACTTTAAAGAATTAAAAATCATACCAAATATAATCTAAAGTCTCAATGAAGAATCTTGTTGATCCATCTTCATTAATCATTGTAGAGTAATTTGTAAACTATGGTTCTTGATGAGTGCTATCCATTAACATCATCTATTCCTAAATTCTAGAGTCTAATTTATCTACTAAAGATTCAAAATAAGAAAAATATGCATTGGCTAATGGAATTGCATGCTGAAATGATGGAAACATCTTCTTCAAGTTAGGTTCATCTTCCAAAGATTTCTTTACAAATCCATATTTTAAGAATTGATAAACTCTACTTCCAACTTTTGCATTGAAGTCTCCATAAAGAATAAATGGAACTGGATTGGTACAACTTAGGAATAACTTCTTCTTCAAACTTTCTTCTATTTTATTAATCAAGTATGATCCTTGACAAAGTCTAACATCTAAGCTTGTTTATTTGGAAATCAAATGTGTGTTAACCACATATACACATCTTCTTGATAGATGAACTTTTAGAATCACTGCCATGGCTATGTGATTTTTCCAAAATCTTGACCAATCTTTCTTTTCCATCACTTGAAGTTTTGGAATTTTAAAAATCATATTTTCTAAACTCCATTCAAATCTTTGTACCAATTCAAACTTGGCTTCTTTATAAATTATCACACAACCATCCATGTTGTAATTTCTACAATATGCTAATCTGTACGGCTCAAAAGAAGAACTTCCATAAGAACCTTTTTGTTCATAAATACCTTTGTATTCCATCTTTTCCAAATCTAGTTGGAATTAATGTAGAAATTCCAATGGTAATACTTCTTGTAAGCATAAGACATCAGCATACAAATCTTGTAATTCTACTAAAATGTGTGGGTATACATATTCATGCCAATCCAAGGCCCATGATGGACATAGCAGATATTGTTTCTCACTCAATAAAGATCTTGCAAGCATGTTGTATGTTGCAACTTTCATTCTCATTCTTGGATTTTTGTCTAGATCATTTCTCTTCATGAATATCATAATCCTTATTGAAACAAGATTTTGTGTCTCCATGTTTTTTTGCCCTATGTTTTGATTGCAGGATGGATTAATATACCCTTTTCTTAAAAGTTGAAGATTGTTCTGTTTCTTCAACTAATTCTCCAGTTAATACATTGACTAATTTATTAACTAATAATTAACTACATCAATTGAATAACTATATTATCTATTTTTAGTAATATTTAACTATATTATTTTTGATGACCTTTCTACCCCCCTTAAGAACACTAACTCTGACAATGTAATCATAGTGATCTTAAGACTATCTGTAAGGGTTATGCACTAAATCTTCAAGCCCAAAAGGTTGAATTTATGATATCATCAAATTATTGGATGTTTAGATGATAAATTTGACCTCACCATTGAGTTCAGAAGGGTGAAAATTGTTAGAAATGACTATTCATATGTTGAAAATGAACGTCATATGCTTGAGTGATGCTAAAATTAAACTTTTGAGGCTCTCAAGGCACTATATCAGGCAAGGAATAAAAAATAATCTTTAGGGTTCCCTGCAATGGATCCAACTCCTCCATTGAGCTCAAAAGGTTGAAATCTATAGGAAATGACTCTGTGTTCACCAAAAAAGATTTCCAAAATCAGAAGTTATGGCTTATGAAGTCTAAGTACTTTGGTATGAAAAATGAGACTTCCCAAGAGGCCATGCATCTTAGTTCTACTCCAAAGTGAGCATGCTTAATTGTGGAATTTTTATCTCTATTGTTACCACCATGCTAAATTCTAATTCTAAAAACTATTTTTGCAAGTTCCTAATTTAAACTAATAGTTCAATGAAAAAAATTTCAACTTTTTCTGTCAGTTGATAGACAATTGAAAATTTTTCATCATATGATGGAGAATTTGCCATTTATTTGGGAACAACAACAACAACTATGGTGACGCACTATTTCAAGGTCCACATGGCAATGCTAGAGGTGGTGATTGATGACACTAGAGACAGTGATGAGCAACGCTAGAGACAGTGATGGGTGGCACTAGAAGCAATTATGGGTGGCACTAGTGGCAGTGATGGGTATCATTAGTGATAGTGATGGGCGACACTATAGGCAATGATGGGTGGCATCAGAGGTAGTAATGGGCAGCACTAGAGGTATTGATCTACGGTGTTATCGATCTCCGCAGGCACCGTGGACGGCCAAAAATCATAGTATATTTTTTGACAACAACAATAGTAGTAGCATAGTTAACAACGATAGTGATAGTAGCACAGGTGCCAATGAAAATGGTAGGTGACAAGTAGTGAAAAATGCAATGAGGGTTTCAACGGTAAGTGAGGGTTTGTACAAAGCATGGATGGTGTGGCAACAACCAAAGGCTTTTGTCACAACGGCAAGCAGCGATGGTAGAGCAAGATGTGGCATGTAGCAGGCTATTGTAAGAAGTGGGTGGTGGCTAATAGAAGGCTAGGATGTGGCATGCAATAGTGGCATTTTTATCAGGCCACATGGCTCACATGAGGGCTTATGCAACCAACATAGGGATCTATGCAGCTAACAATGGAGTGGCTAGCAAATGGCAATCAAAAAATCAGCCATAGGGAAATAGCAACAATGGACGGTAGTGTGATGTGGTGCCCTTAGGGCTAGCCCAAGGGCTAGTCCTTAGCCACCAGCCATGGTTGTAGCTAA
This sequence comes from Gnetum montanum, assembly GCA_015680685.1. Taxonomy (NCBI): domain Eukaryota; kingdom Viridiplantae; phylum Streptophyta; class Gnetopsida; order Gnetales; family Gnetaceae; genus Gnetum; species Gnetum montanum. The sequence goes on from MNCI01014020.1 coordinate 706,506, forward strand.
TAGCACAATCGGCTATGGCTAGTAGCACAGTCAACCATAGCTGGCAATTTTGCCAACTGTAGTGGTTAGAAGGACCAGTCGTGGCCCTCCCAAAGGATCATGGCCCTCAAAATTTTTATTTTATATTATTTTATTATTATTATTTTTAAAATAAATTTATTTTATTTCCATTTTTTAAAAAAAAATATTTAAACTATGAAGGGCCTAGGTTTGAACCCACGACCCCTCGTTCATTTTTTAAAAAAATAATAATAAGTTCATACTTGAGGTCAAACCCATGACTTCCTAGTCATCATTTTTTATAAATAATAATATTTTATTTATATTTGAAACACCAAAAAAATTTGGGCTATTGCTTCTTGACTACAAATTTTTCTAAGTGTTAAAACAATGACACTTTTTGCAAATTTGTCTAAGTGATGGAATTACACTCTCCACTGCAATAGAGCATAGTCAGCTTCAATGACCAAACTTCTAAAAATTTGGCCAAGTATCAAATGAGGTCATAGCTACAAATTTTTCTAAGTGTTGGACTATGCTCCCACTGCTGGGACTACACTCTAAAGCATAGTCAACATAGTCTACATTGCTAGTCCAGTTCTACAGAATTTTTCTAAGTGATGTGCTACGCTTAACATTGTAGCTACTACACTCAACACTACAGCTGCTATGCTCTAGAGCATAGCCAGCGTAGTCAACACATACTTAATCAATTCTATAGAATTTTTCGAAGTGTTGTGCTATGCTCAACACTGTAGTTGCTAGACTCAACACTATAGCTACTACGCTCGAGATCATAGCTAGCATAGTCAACACACAAACAACCAATTTTTTAGAATTTTTCTAAGTGTTGTGCTATGTTCCCATTGCCCCTGCTATGCTCTAGAGCATAGCTAATGTAGCCAGCACCTTAGTGGTTAGTTTTCCAAAGTGTCAAGCCAAAAGTTGTCAAGATAGCTTAGTATGGAAAAAAACATATTGGAAAATTTTCTATCTCTTGGTGCTACACTCTAGAGCATAACTAGCATAGCTAGCATAGCCTACATGGGGACATCAACTTCAGTGTATTTCTCTAAGTGTTAGTGCTATGCTCTCCCCAATTGCCCTAGAGTGTAGTCCCACCTACCCCCTTCACCACGTGATGCCCAATCTACATTTTGGGCTAACCTAGCCCTATAAATACCCCTAGACCTCCAATGTTTTACGGGTTGGCAATTAGCACTTTCATTTGAAATTTGGCATTTTGGCATCTTGGCACTTAGCTTCGTGAGCGAATGAAACCTAGAGCATACCACACTAGCAAAGAGACATAGCTACACCACATAGTACATCACAGCCTCGTTGTATCCCTACACCACATGGTATAACATGTCCCATTGTAGTCCTACACCGCATGGTACACTACAGCCCCATTGTAGCCCTACACCACACGGTACACCACGTCCCATTGCAGCCTTGCATCACATGGTACACCATGGCTCATTGCAGCCTTGTACTGCATAGTACATCATAGCCCTGTTGTAGCCCTATAGAACACTGCATAGTACACCATGGTGACCAACTTGGCAAGCATGGTTCATCATGCCAAGCACCAGACTTCACAGCCTAACACCACTAAGACTATGACTACACTTCCACCACACCTATTGTACATTGTGTACCTTCTAGGATCCTTTTGGAGTTAACTCTGCTTTCATTTGGGGTGGTGTTCCTTTTCTCTCTTTTATTTTTGGGCAGTAGTCTACATAGGTTGATACCCTCGTCTTGATCAAAATCCTTGGCTACACTTGGCCCCATTCTATGGATAGGCTCTATAGTTAGCACCACGAAACATCACTTTGACACTTAGCACTATTTTGCATTGTTTGCATTTGCATTTCAACTAACCACGTCACCTCTGGTTGCACCCACTACCCCAGTTGCAACTGGCAAAGTCCCTATTCAATCAACAAGACCATTTAGGTGCTCCACCTCCATTTCCAGCAATGCCCTCATGCAAAGGTGGGGTTAAGGTTGTGCGTTTGTTGACCCCTCAATGATTCTAGCCACTGATGTTTTCGATCATTACAGTTTTTGGTGCTACAAAGAGGGCCTTGCCATTTCCTTCTACATTTTCTAATTGTTGTCCTGTGTGCTCTCTCCACCATCGATTTGTGTAGATTGGATCCCATCATCGGTTCCCCTAGAACCTCGCTAGACAAAAGACAAAGCATATCTTTGGCACTTAACCAAAATTCTGGATGCTTGAGAGAGTGTAGCTAGCTCTTAGCATAGAGAGCATAACTGGCTCCAACGTAGTGAGTGTAGCACCAAAGTTAGCCATTTTTTGCATTTCCATACTTAGCATTTTTCTTGCATTTTCATACCTAGCCTTTTTCCTACATTTTCGTACTTAGTATTTTTTTCTGCATTTTCATACTTAGCCAAATTTTTACATTTTCATACTTATCCAAATTTTTGTAGTTTCATACTTAGCCAAATTATTGCAATTTCATACCTAGCCAAATTTTTGCAGTTTCCTATTTAGCCAATTTTCTATAATTTTACACTTAGTCAATTTTTTGTAGTTTCCATACTTAGCCATTTTTCTACATTTTTATACTTAGCCATTTTTCTGCTACTGGCAGACTTAGTCATTTTTCTGCAATTTTCAACATTAGCCATTTTTTGTAAACAACAACTCTCACAACCTAATCTGTGAACATGAATCTAGATCAACCTTCCATATTGGTGTCTAACACATTTGACACCACTATCCACCCAAAGTGTGTCGTGCTAAGCCACAAACAATACAATTTTGTTTGTGCCAAAATCCAAACCAGACTACCAGTGGATTACCTTAACTTGGAGGCAAAATAGGGCTATGAACAAGTCCACCAAGATGAATGGGAATACAACCCCTCATTATTCTACGTAATCCCACTCATGGAGTCCTACCACTAGTTGTTATCCCAACTCATCCATGCAAACAATCATGATGTAGAGATAACCTACAAGAAAGCCTCACAGGAGGAAGAAGATGAGTTCAAGGCCTACTCCAAATGTAAGAGCCCCATCTACACCATCTTCCAACAACTGTTTCCTAGTACAGCCCCTCCTTGGTTCAATCCACCCATCCTCTCTGAGATGGTGACCATGCTAATTCAACCTTCTTTACAAGCGATCATTGCATTTTTCCAACCCTATGCTTATGCAAGAGCCACCTCCTAGCCCCAAATGATTCAGGCATCCTATGTCTCACTTATCTCATCAATGTCCATGGCATCCATCCAACCCACTATGCCCATCCCTTAGCCAACACATCAACCAAACTTGTCTGCTACGATGTTAAACTGGCAATGCCCATCTGCTACAACATTAAACTAGCAAACTCCACAACCAACAATCCAATCCTATGCTATTTAACCAACACAAGCCCAGCCAATGCAACTGGTTGGCACATCCCCAATCTTGGATCAGGCATTCTAGCCGATCCAAAGTTTGATGGAGGAGATCAACCAACTCAAATTTTCCTCCTCTGAAATTATCAAGGTGGTGGACTTCTACCAGGATGACCCCATAAGTCCTACGGTCCCACCCATGAATCTCCCAACTAGAGTCCAGCTACCTCAACTTACCAAGTACAATGGTAAATAGGACCCTAATGCACACTTGGTCACATTCCAATCTAAGTGCCTACTCCTTCAAGCCTGGCCATACACCATCATGCGTGTGTTCCCCATGTCACTTACTAGCAAGGCCTTAGATTGGTATCATGCACTACCCAAGGCCTCAATCTTTTCTTTGGAGGATCTCATAATCCAATGTGTGACACACTTTAGGTACAACCTAAAGCCTAAAGTAACCCTCAACCAACTCATGCAAGTCAAGCAAGGGTCCCTAGAGCCTATGCCAAAATTCCTCCAACACTGAAGTGTCGCATTAAGCAACGTGTGTGAACCCCTAGTAGAGATGCACCTATTGACCATCTTCAAGGGTATAGTGAATGACTTTATCAAGTCCAAACTATATTACCTAGCCCTGATTTTCCTAAATGAAAGGCATAGAAGAGGCATCCCAAGCTAGTAATGACCCTACCTACATGGCCTACAAAAATGAATATGCATGCAAGAAAAATGCAATAATGGAAATAGTGGCCACAAGCACAAAAGCAACCAACCAAGGTTCAATGGCTAAGCAGCCCAAGGCCCCAACTCACAAAGCTTCCAACTCTGATGCCAACTTGCCTACATCAATAGGGGCCACCCCAAGGCCCAAATTTAAGTGCAAGGATCACTCAAAGTATACACCGCTACTGATGGAATCCTCTAAATTACTAAAGCAACTCCTAAAAGCTGGGTGAATCCAATACAAACATGTATTGGAGATTTCCCACCAAAAACATGACAAGTATTTTGAACTACTAAGGAACCCCACCTCAGCAGTATTAAATGAGCCTCCAGTCCCACAACACTTCAGGCTAGATCAATACTATTATTACCACTAGATGTCTACTCACAGTACAGACAACTATCATGCTTTGTAGGACAACCTACAAAGAATGATAGAATGGGGCCAATT
>MNCI01014023.1:0-10830 GCA_015680685.1 Gnetum montanum
TTTTATCCACAACATGTTGAAAAGCTGATCATGCATTCAATAATCTGAAAGGCATTTTGGCATAGTGAAATGTCCCCCATTTCATTACAAAAGTTGTTTTATGTTGATATTTCTTATTCATAAGAATTGGTTCTAACCTGAGTATCCATCTAAGGATGAGTACATTTGTGCACCATTTATTGCTTGAAGTAGTTCTTCCATAAGTGAAAGTGGATAATTATCTTTAATGTAAGATGCATTAAAATTTCTAAAGTTAATGCAAAATCACATTTTTATAGATTTCTTACATACTAGAACTAAGTTTGACACCCAACTAGAATGTCTCACTGGATAAATGATTTTAGATTTCAAGAGTTTATCAATCTTCTCTTTCATTAAAGGTTCAATTCTAAGATTGACTTTTCTTAATTTTTTTCTAAAAGGTTTAGTTTCAAGCCTAACTAGTATTATGTGGCTAATGATAAATGGATTATAAACCTTTAAATCTTCATAGGAGTAGGCTAAAACATCATTGAATTCCTGTAGCAATGCAATTAACATATTTTTTTTGTCATAATGTAAATATTTACCTATTCGAATAGAGCATTCCTAATTTTTCACATTCCTAATAATATGTGGCATAAGTATGAATATAGGGGTTTATGTTAGGTAAGGAGTCATTCATTACATCTAAATTTTCATCTAGCTTCTATTCACCAAAATTAAGATCAATGACATCCACAAAGTCTACACTTTGTTCTCTTAATATGACATGAGATTCATTAGTGCTTGAGATGACATGGTGATGGAAATGTTCCCTAGGAATTATTACATGTTCAAATCCTCCTTTGATTGGAAGAAGGAATTCTAAGAAATCAAATCTAGAGAAACATCCAAATTGGGCACTAATGGTACATGAAAGCAACATACCATAAGTAGGTTTTATACTAACTATCATGATGTCTATGTGACATGAAAAATTAGGATATTTCCTTAGGAGAATTTGAATATCTTTAAGTGATCCTACTACATGAACATTGGAACTATCAAGTTGGATAACACTTCTTTTTTGGGGAATCATTTGTGCTATTAAATTTTTACATACCTTAAGAGGCATTACATTCATAGTAGCTCCTAAATTCATTAAACAATTATGAACATTCCTTCCTAGTATAACTAAAGTGGCTAGGAAAGGAGGTTGATCCTTCTTTGCCTATTGGTGAAGAATGGATATATCAAGGATTCTAGGACCATCTACGAAATGAACGTGTTTTTCATTTGTAGGGGTCTTACCTTTATCTCTAGATTTGGTCATTAATCCATGTATAGCTTCTTTTTCTTCCTTAAATTGGAAAAGTTCATACATGGATATGTTGGCCATAACCTTTTCAGATCTTTTCTAAGATTGTAAGTCTTCATCTCACTCTTAGGCTTAGGTTGGTTTTGGTTGGAACAATTATTGATTTGTAATGATGTTCTAGGTTGTGTTTGTTGTTGAAATGTATTATTGTGGTTCTACTTTCTAGGAGCAATGTATGTGTTTCCTTTTGTATTACCAAAGCTGTTCATGATGTCACTCATCTTCCTAAATCATGCATTTGCAAGGGTAGGTTCATTAATCATGACTTGCTCAAAGGATGCTACTAGTTCATTTTCAGTTTCACTAGGGATTTCTAGAACCATTAGTCAGGCTTTTCCATTTTGGTTGTTCTGTAATTCTTGTGTGATTTTCCCATATAAGGCTTAGAATTAAGGTTAATACTTCTCATAATGTTGTCTAGTGTTATGTAACCTACAATAAATGCTAAGAGCTACTTCTCCTAGGTTTCCATTTGCCTCGTTATGTTGATTTCTTGTCTTAACATTGTTGTGTTTTACTTTAATTACTTCATTAGAAAGCTTTTGTAGGATGGTTAATACTTGATTCATTGGAGGTTGACCATCAACTTTAAGTAAGTTGAAGTTTTGTGTTATCTTAGGGTTTGGGATATAAGGTATGGAAGAAGTATTGATAATATATTTAATTAAGGCCTTCGATTGATCATCATTTAGGCCAAGGTGTTGAGAAAATAAAGAAGAGGAAGCATTTGGACTTTTAATGTTTAGTAGAGAGTTAAAGATTTGAGGATTTTTTTGAAAAAGATATAGGAAAAAGCCAAGAGTTTTGAATTGGGAGTGTAAATAATTTGTGAGAGTGACTTGTTCAAGTTTGATTGCTTTGGACGTGGCTCCTTACAAGGTGGTCATATTAGGATCAAATTTGATTGTGCATGCAAAGAAAGGATCAATGATTGATAGGAAAAAGTTTTAGATTCCTTCTTCTTATGTCACATTTCATTATGAACATATGATAATTGTTGGAAGAACCTTAAATTGCAATTTCTAATTGTTTCTCCACTAAGCTTTTAGAGGCTGTTAAAAGTACTAGAAGCTATAGCAGAGCTAGTAAATTTTTTAAATTGAGAGAGGAAACATGAATTGAAGTCATTCCAAGTTGATATTGATGAGTTGGGAAGGGTTAAAAACCATTGAGTTTTTGTGCCTCAGAAGGTGGTGACAAAAGACCTATAGGCCACATCATGTTGAACTTTGTTGTGGATGCCTAGCAGTTTCTTGAAATTTTGAAGATGTTGATGAGTATCATTATAAGAGAGATCAAAAGAAAGGAAAGCATATGGAAGAGGTTTTGGAATTGGGTTGAAGTTTTGAAAGTTAAAGGGATTGTTAACAAAAGGTTGGGTAGCAAGTTTTTCCATGTTTGAAGAATGTGAGGGTTTAGATTTAGGTCTTGTAAGAATATGATTTGGAAAATTATTGGCTAGGAAGTTTTGTCTTGTTGTTTTCCTAGTTTGAGGCCTAAGAGTTTCACTAGGTCCAATCATAAACTAAGTAGAAAATAGAAGATAATTTTCTTTATTTTTAATTTTTTTTGGATTTTTTGATTAAATTAGGAAGAAATGAAAGGAAATCAAAACTAAGAACAAGATAGCAGAGGAATGAAAGTTGGTTGATGGCAACTATAATGGTTTCACTCCTTCTAGTGCTAGAGAGGGTTTTATGTAGAAATTTGGGCCATGAGGAAAACTAATGCACAACGCCCCTTATGGAGCATGATTTGGCAAGGTTGTTTCCTAGGACATCTTACTTATGGGCATGGCTAGCCCAAGAATAGTCTCAAGCAAAAGAGAAGATGTGATTAATTATTTAAAAATATCACTAAATTCAAAAATATTAAATTATTTTCAAAAAAAATATGGAAGTTGAAATAACTTAGAAAGATCATGATATTAAAAAATATAACATGAAGTAGAGAAACGAGAGAACTTAGTAGATTCATTAATGGCTGCAAGTAGCCATGATGGTAGTACATAGCAGCTACAACAAGTAGCATCGATAGCTTAAAAAAAACATCATCTAGTATTTGACTAATAGCAGAAATAGAAAGAAGTATCCAAGAAACAACTAATTGCATGTACAACACTAGGGAGTAAGTTACGTGTAGAAACAAAAACACTAGTATGGAAAGGAAGAACAGATATGGGGCAACAGAAGGCATAGGCACAGAGGCAAAAAACAATAATGCATAGGGAATAGGCATAATAGTAGGTGGAACAAATGGCCAAGGTGACTAAAGATGGATGGCAAGATAGGAGGCCATGAGGGTTACATGATGAGAAAAATGGTGGAGAGTTTCTACAACTGAGGTAGAGGTAGAATTGCGGTGCATGGTAGGTGAGTGAGGGGAATTGGTGTGGTTTGATTTGCAACTACTAGTAAACTAGATTTGATTTTTAATTATGATTTCTTTATGTTATTTTGAATATGGATTGATCAATGAATCTAAAGGATAAGATCCCATTCATGGGTGATGTTGATGCCAACAATAACACATAAAGAAAAATGAAATGAAATGAGATGAAGTTTTTATTTTTATTAAGTTTAAAAAAAGAATCATTATTATATGTATTGGATAGATATTATATTTTTATGAAAAATAAAGATAGACTTTTCAAATTAGTCAAGAACCAATGGGGGCATCCAAAACAAATCATGTAGTACTTTTTTCTATTGTATTACATATCTAAAATAAATCATATAAGGTTTTTTTGCTATAGCATTAAATTAGCCATCTAAAAGAAAAGGTAGACTTTATAAATTAACCAAGCACCAATGAAGGTATCTCAAACAAATCATATAGGGTGTTTTGTTGTCATATTACATGTCTAAAAAAAATCTAAAATAAGAAATAGACTTCATAAATTTCCCAAGAATCTAAAACAAATCATATAGGGATTTATTTTGTTGCATTACATATCTAAAACAAAAGATAGACTTTACAAATTGTCCAAGCACAAATAGGGGTGTCAAAAACAAATCATATAGGGTTTTTTTTTTGTTGCATTAATTAGCTATAACAAATCATACAAGGTTTTTTTGTTATAGCATTATACTAGGCATTTTAAGAAAATCATATAGCTCTTTGAGACTTCATTGAGAGTCAAGTTAACAAATCATACAAGAGTGTCTAGAGGAAAAAATGCTAAAGATGTGAAGAAAAAATTTGTACTTAACTTATGTTGAACTTTCCTTTTCTCTTTTACTATTTATTTAGTTTTATATTTTTTAAAATTAAAAAATAAAAGGATTAAGTATCTAAAAATTTTTGTAAAAGAAGGAGTGAATATATGCTTGAGTTAATTATGAGTTGACTCCGTAACCTTGGATCTATTTATATAAATATGTCTTCTATTGGTTATGAAAACTAAGTTAAAAGTGTATGGTGTCTTGTGTAAGGGTTACCTTGATGGAAGCAACTTACCTGAGATCTTTATAAACATCTATGTACCTTTGTAGTTTAAAGATGTGAAAAAGTTCATAAGTTACTTTCTTATTTATCTCCTTATTTCTCTCTCACTCCATTTTACAAGTGTTGTTTCCATTGAAAAGACACAATGCCACTTGCATTTTTACATAAGGATTGTTTTTGATGCATCCTTTTTCCTTTCAAGATTCAATTATCAGTACAATTTAAAAAATCATAAAAAATATTTATATTAATCTATTAAAAATATAAAAGGGCTAACTATTATTCTTATTAGCTATTACCAAATCCTTTTGGGCTCTTTTACAATACCTTAACTATATAATTAATCATGTGTATCATATGTACTAGGCTTTATGTAGTGCAATGATTAGTATACTATGTGAAATTTCATTTAAATATCAAACCTTAAAAAAATATTGTAATGAGCAAATAAAATTTAAGGTACATCACAATCTTGACATTGAGTAAACATCAATAAATATATATATACAAAGAATTTTTTTTTTAGAACTATCTACTTAGATGTATAGCCTTATTATTGATACTTTAAAAATATATGTGAAGAAAATTAATTGTTAGTAGAGAGGAAGGTCCTAGTACTAACAAAATTTACATCACTTTTGAACATCCATGCTTAAACATAAAATACCAAAAGGATTCAACAAAGAGAGATATGCTTAATACTAATATTTGTATCAAAGCAAGAATGTGGTAGTGCTTGTGGAAGATCCTCACATCATTTCTTGTTTATGATTTTACATCAAGAATTTTTACCATTAACTATAATCTTTTTGTTGAAACTAATTTGAATTTTTAAGTTAATAATATTCTTGTTAGAGAAGGAAAAATTTGTCTTATGAGTTATCTATCCAAGTTGCTTAATAACTTAACAAAAGATGGAAGTTTAGCATATTCTTCATATTGGACAACAAAATTTGATGCCCACATACAAATAATCAGTACTACATGCTTATGTATAAAATACCTTATATCTAGGACACTATAACATCTTCCTAAGCTTGCAATAAAGGCATTACTTATATAAACAACTTAAATCAAAATGCATCATCAAGCTAAGGAAGGAAATTGAGGCTTCATCAAATACACATCAAATGAGGAATTTTCATAAATAAGGGTGATGTACATTTGATGTCACCCCATTTTCCTTGATGTATTCAAAATAATAAAAATTGTATAAGGAAGAGAAACCATAAAAGACTCCATAAAAATAAAAAAAATGAAGGAATGTCCTCTCAAAAAAGAGAAGAAAATTTCAAAAAGGAAGAAGGAAAGAACATGAAGAAGGAGGTTTCAAAGTCTTCTTTCCATATTCATACTAGAGTATGCATCCATATGCATGTTCATGTAGTAGATGGATTAGGTCGAATTGGTAGTTTTCAAATACATGGACCACCTAACATCCACCTAATCCTCACCTAACCTCCTCCATGTATAGATACATTAGGATCACATGGATTACCTAATCTGTACCTAACTTCCACCTAATATTCTTTAATATGTCAACCACATCGGTTACCTAATCCTTACCTAACCTCCATTTTTCAAATAACCAAATCATGGTTATGCCAACCACACTCTTCCAAAAGCTTTATAACAAATATGTGGCCATTGTCCAACAACTAAAATAAAGAGAAAGATATTGATTAAAGAGAGGATTGTGTTAAGAGGAGAGAAAAAGAGAGGTGAAAACTCCCCAAGAGGTGGAGTATGCTCTTAAGCATCCCCACCTTCAAACTATCATTTTATTATTGTAGATCCATATCCATCCATCTTCTTTATTGTTGTGTTGCTTATCTCCATGCTATTGTTATTTTTCTATCTCATGTTGATTATGAGAAAAAGAATAGAGTCAAGAGAGCTAGTATTTTCTTCTAATCACCTCCCTTTATTCATAAGAAAATTAATAGAATCTTAGGAATTTCTCTCTTATGTGTGGAGTAGAGTAAAGAGTGCTTTGGCATAACCTTCTCAAGATGTAAGATGAAGAAATCCTCCATTATATGTGGAGTAGATTAAAGAGTGCTTTGGTAGCATCTCCTCGAGAGGAAATTTGTGTTTTTTACCTCAAATTGTTTTTTATGCATCTCTCTCATGATTACTTTTGTTAGTCTCTTTTATTGGCTATTTTAATTAAAGAGTTTAGCCTATCTTATATCATATAAGTGTTGCAGTTTATATTAGCATTTCAATATTTTAATTTCTAATTAAAATATTTTAGATTTTCATTTAAATGTATCAATTTATTTTAGTTGATTTCAATATGCATATCAGTATGTTTTAGCTATTTTAAATGTTTCATTTCATTTCAATGGATCAACTACTATAGCTTCCACTAGCTAGCTTTGAAAATTGGTATTGGAGGATAGTATTCTAATCTTGAGAGTTAGAGAACTTCATTAAAGGTTAAATATTTCAAGGAGGTTCCATGCATCAAAGGTTGGGTATCAAAGAATCACTTGGAGGATTTTTACATCTAAAGACGAAGCTTAGTTTAAGACCATATTGTTTGTGTTTGAAGGCCTATGATTTTTTGTTTTAAGCCATAAATAATTGCTGGATAGCCTTTGATTTTTTTGTTTTTAATCCATAAATGATGGCTAATATATTAGCCTACCCTCGTTGTCTATGTTGTAGTCCTTAATTTGTATTTTTTGAGGACTTTATTTCTCTCTTCCAATATCCTCATTATTGTAAGCCTAGTTTAATGCCCATGATGGCATAAATTTCTTACCATTTTAAGAAATTAAAAATTGAAAAAGGACAAGAGATGGATAGAGATCAAAGAGGTTTAAAAGTCCCAAGTATGGCCACATTCCTATATTAAGGTCCACAATGTAGGCTCTTAAAAGCCCAAAGAGCCTAAAAAAATTAAGAGGCACAAAAATTAAAAAATTAAAATATCTAGGCTAGGAGGAGAAATGTAAAGGAGAGACATCATTTAAAGGAGGGATACTTCTTCAATAATCATGAAGACTAGCTAAGGAAGGAAAATAAGGCTCCAAAAAATACACATTGAAAAAGGGATTTTCACAAATGAGGGTGATGTACATTTGATGTCATCCCAATTCCTATGTTGTATTCAAAATAATAAAAATTGTATAAGAAAGTGGAACCACAAAAGACTCCATAAAAATAAAAAAATATGGAGGAATGAACTCTTAAGAAGAAAGAAAATTTCAAGAAAAAGGAGAGCACATGTAGAATAAGGGTTCAACATCTTCTTTCCATATTCATAGTAAAATATGCATCCATGTGCATATTCATGTAGTAGATGGATTCAACGGAATTGATAGTTGTTAACTACATGGATCACCTAACATCCACCTAATCCTTACCTAACCTCATCCATGTAGATATGTGTTAGGGTCACATGGATTTTCTAACCCTTACCTAAGTTCCACCTAATCTCCTTTAATATGTGTTAACTACATGGATTGTCTAATCATCATTTCATCCTTACCTAAACTCCATGAGTCAAATAATCAAATCATGGTTATGCTAATCATAATCTTTCAAAAGCTATATAACAAGTATGTGGCCACAATTGAATAATCAATAAAAAGGAGAAAGATATTCATCCAAGAGAGCATTGTGTCAAGAGGAGAGAAAAGAGAGAGGTGGAAAATCCTCTTAAGTGCCTTTACCTTCAAACTATCATTTTTTTTGTTGTAGATCCATCTCCATCCATCCTCTTTATTTTATTTTTTTTCTTAACTCCATGCTATTATTATTCTTCTATCTTAATTTGAATGTGAAATGAAGAATAGAGAGATTTGAGAGAGGTAGAGTATGCTTATGATCACCTCCCTCTATTCATAAGCAAATTAAGGGAATCTAAGGAACTCCTCCTTTATGTGTGGAATAAAGTAAAGAATTCTTTGGCAACACCTCCTCAAGATGCAAGATGAAAATGTCTCCCTTGGTATGTGGAGTAGAGTAAAGAACGCTTTGGTAGCATCTCCTCAAGAGGTAATTTGTGTGTTTTACCTCAACATTTTTGTTGTGCATCTCTCTCATGATTGCTTTTGTTAGTCTCTCTCATTGGCTATTTTAATTGGATATTTCAGTCTATCTTATATCATATTAGTATTTCAATTTATAATAACATTTCAATATGTTATTTTATAATTTCAATATTTCAATTTTTCATTTTAATGTATCAATATATTTCAATTGACCTCAATATGGATAGAAGCATTTTTTAGCTATTTCAAAGGTTTCACTTCATTTCAATGGATCAACTATTGTAGCCTTCATTACCTAGCTTTAACATTTTTGAGAAGTTATCTCATTTTTTAGACTAGGTATGATTGCTAAACTATACTATTTCCAACTATCTTACATAGTACATCTACTACCTTGTTCCCTTTGCCTGGATAATCTTGTATTGTGAAATCAAAATTTGTCAAAAACTCTATGCATCACCTCTATTTCATGTTCAATTATAACTAATTGATAATACACTATAAACTCTCATGATCTGATTAAAATAAAATATATTCACCATGTAGATAATGTCTCCAAATCTTAAGATAAAAGATGTTAAAACCAAGCTCTAAATCATGAGTTAGATATATAGTCTTATAAGTTTTCAACTATTGAGAAGCATAGTCCATCACTTTTCCATCTTGCATGATAATACCACCTAAACCTTTTCCTAAAGCATCTATTTATACATCATAAGGCTTACTATGAAGTAGTAAGATCAAGATAGGCATTAAGATAAATCTTTATTTTAGTTTCTCAAAATCCCTCTAACAAGTATCTTACCATGAGGAAACATAGCTTTGCTTGAGAAACTTATGTAGTGGGGCTACAATCTTACTATAGTTGAAACATCTTACTTCATTTACTATAGTTGAAATAGATCAATCCTTAATTACTACTATCTTAGAAGGATTCATAGCTATACATGCTTTAGATACCACATGACCAAGAAATTGTATCTTTGTTTTCAAAATGCATATTTAAAAGCTTGAGCATACAACTATTGTTCTTTGAAAGTCTACAACAATACTATCAAGTGTTCCTCATGTTCCTCTTCATCCTTAGAGTAAACCAAAATATCCTTAATAAAGACAATAATAAACTAATCTAAATAAGGATGCAATANGTCCTTAATAAAGACAATAATAAACTAATCTAAATAAGGATGCAATACACTATTCATCAAGTTCATGAAAACTTCTGCTATATTAGTTAGTCCAAAGAGCATGGATAAGAACACATAATGTCCATATCTTATCCTGAAGACTATTTTAAGCACATCCTCCTCTCACAGCTCAACCTAACAATAACTAGACTTCAAATCAATCTTAGAGATAAACTTATCTTCTCTTAACTAATCAAATAGGTTATTACTTATAGGTAGAGGATACTAATTCATGACTATCATCTGATTTAACTGTATGTAATCAATACATAACCTCAAAAGGTCATCGTTCTTCTACATAAAGAGCACAAATCAATTTCAAGATGAAATGTTTGATTGAAACATGCATTTGTTCACCAGCTTCTAAATCTATACCTTAAGCTCTCCTAGCTTCATTGGAGGCATCCTGTGAGATTCCTTGGAAAATGGTTGAGTTCCAAGTTCAAGTGTAATATTAAACTCAATTTGTCTCTAGTGAGAAACTTTCGGAATTTGTGACCACATTTACATTCTATAAATGTGAGGCCCAACTCCATTATATGGCCAAGTAAAACTTACAAGTTGTAAATGCAAAGTTGAAGCTCTCTAGGCTAGTATACAAGATAAAGAGATATTTTGAAGAACTTTGCAAAGAGAATAAATAACTATCAAAAGACTGAAAATTAATTATGTGTACTTAAGTTTGAGCATACCACTTTCATTACTTGGTTTGTTCAAGGAAAAAAGATGTTCATGATGTTTTCATGTCCATTGGAAATTCCAATGACTTCTAAACTAACCAAGATCATGTGGACTACTAGGAAACCATGATTTGATAATGAGAAATTCAAGATGCTCCTAGACCACTTTCACA
>MNCI01014032.1:16142-73246 GCA_015680685.1 Gnetum montanum
CCTGTAGCTGCTGCTTGTCCGGCGTTCTCTGCGTCCTGCGGTTGAAACGGCTGTCCGGGGTTCCAGGCAAGAAGTTGGCATGACAACTGGCTGTATTCTCTTTGCTTTTGATAATTCCTGTTCAGAAAACGCAGCAGAACAGAGAAGCCCTCCGGACAAGTGTTTGGCAAAATTATACATCAAATGTGAAATGATTTCCGGGCGTAAAAACGCTTGGTTCCAACTGGCCTCACTACTGTGTTCTTGTTTCATCCACACTGCGTTTTTATTTTTGCTTTCCTTGACCTTGTTGCTGCAAATTCCAGTAAGTATTTTCTGGCACAGTAATGTTTATAGAGAATGGAGTTCCAGTAATGAATTGCTGAGAAAACCTGTTCCAATCTATCCACATACAGTATATTACTGAAACTGTTTTGTGGAATAATGAATTGCTTATTCTCATGTTTTCTTCCAATAATGCAAGCACCTCTGTAGCATTTGCTTGCATATATTATCAACCTTTATTTGACACAGTCTTAATTTTTAAAAAGAAGCTTTTATCATCAGGATTATTTATCATTCTTTTCCCAAAAACTTCACAAGACTGGACTGTAAATTTTAACCAGAGATTTTCTGCTCATTTTTTAAACAAATCCTTCTTGACTGCTCCATGTAATGGCCAATTGTGCCAACACTATCCACTATGTTTTTGGGATTTTATATTTAGGTTTAGTAAAACGATTGACAGGAGTAAATGTCCTAGTAAAACGATGACTCCCTAGGGCAACATAATTATGATTAATGGTATATGGTTCTACTAACGCCAAGTTATCTACTCCTATGACCATATCGTAAGACAACCAATTAATAGCATTAACTTTTAATTCAAGTAAATAATGGTTTGGTAAAATAATAGGAAGAGAAAAAGTGTGATCAACAGTAGTGGCAATTTTGTTGAAGCTAACAATTAGTTTATCCCGAGGTTCCCATAGATAGGAAGGGATGATGGCTTCATTGGCTAAGTTGACCTCTGCATCAGAGTCTATCAAAGCATCTATAAGATAAGGTTTAAACCCTTTTAATTTAATCCAAAATGTGCATAAAGGATTTTGTACCTTATGATGTTGATTTTGATTGACTCTGATGATATGAATTTGAGAAATTTCTTCCTCATAAGCTTTTGGTAGATAAGCTTCTTCTTCTTCTTCTAATTTCTCAAGTTCTTTTCCAGCTCTCTTTGGAAAGATTTTTAATTGTTGTATTCGCAATTTTCTTTTTCCATGTTTTTCTAGTTTTTGATCTTTATGAGAAGGTTCTTGTAACCTTTGCTCTTCTTCTTGTAACCATTCTTCTAATTCCCCTTTCTACTCTGTCTCTGAATCTACTAGTTGACTGTCATAAGACATATTAATATCTTTTTCATATTTTTTCAAGGCTTTTAGCTCAGCCTTTTTCTCACTAACTTGTTTATCTAACTGGATATAAATAGTTAAATCATCTATAGGTGTACGTTTTAGTTTCATTTTTAACCTATCTAACTATATCCTAGTCAAGGTTATCTGATCTTGTATCCGTTTGGTTTCATTTGATCCTTGTGTAGGGTGAGAAGTTGAAGTACGGTTCATGTTGCAGTAATAAACGTCTCCGTCGGAAGAGTCAGAAGGATACGATGGTTCGGCATAATCAAAAGCCAGTTGTCTATTGTATTCTTTCCAGTATTCGTCTTCACTTTCCTCTTTTGCAGAAGGAGATGCGGGACACATGTCACTTTGTGCGTTGTAAGGAATATCTGTTTCCTCGAGATCAGATATCCATTCAAAATGTGTTTCCCTAATATTATGTTTCGTAATAAAATGAACCTTTTTCTTGTCCTTATCTTTGTTTGGATAATTTGTTGCTAAATGTGGACCTCCACAAATAAAAAATTTAATATCTTTAGGCAACATTCTACGAGGTCATCTACGAAAGAAACCAGGATACCATTTTGCATGTCTACGAGGAGGAGGTGGTGATTGTTTCCTTCTCCATTGCTTATGTGGTTTTGATCTTGATGAAGATCCTTTACAAGCGTGACATATTTTTGAGGATTTTTGTTTTTCTTTGTTTTTGTATTTTTCTTCTGGACATAATTCTAAACACAAACTTTTACCTAATCTAGTATTTAATTTTTTAACTAACTACTGGGTTTCTTGAGCATATCATAGTTCTCTATTGGTTTGTTCTAAAAATTGTCTAATCTACCCAAAGCTCATTTTAGTGACACATAAATTTTGCTTCTTTAATTCGGCCATATATGTATTGCAAAATGGTTGTGGTAAACATCTGAGAAGATGTTCTTTAGCAGCTGTTTCATGAGTTAATTTTTCATAATAATACCATGTTTCCATGGCATCTAAGAATCCAGATAGTTGTTGGATTTTATGCAATCTAGCTTTAAAAAACCGATCATGGTAAACTTCTTCTAGATTAGCTTTATATCCAATGAATTCTTTGATAATAGCGCTAAGGAAAATAATCGTAGGTTGAGATATTAACCTAGTTTTTACCACAGCTAGTATGTGACCATTTTCTTAAGTTTCCTTGGAAATTATATGTTGCATTTATAATGGTTTGTAAGGTAGATTTCTTAGCAAAATCTATTTGTATCGTAAGATAAGATTGTAGGCATCTAAGACATCTTGTCTTTCTCTAAGCATTTTGTTATCCATTTTAAACTTAGGCTGAATGTCTCCAACTTTTTTAGATTGTGTTAACATGGCTTCTTATGCTTCTTGTACTTGCTCATCAGTTTTAGCTAATAAGACTGCTTCTTCTTCTTGTTGGTTATCTAACTTAGATTCTTGGTCTGAATCTCGAGCAGAGTTGCCTTCATTCATCAACACTAATTTTCCTTTTCCCTTTCTAACTCTTGATTCTCTTTGTCTTTGTTTGAATTCCTCTATATCTCTATGGGTGATAGCAGGAGGAGATGAAGGAAAAATTAAAGAAAGATCTGAGGTTGATGAATGAATAGGAGGAGCAGTTGGCTTTGGTGATTTTGGTTCTATGGACCCTGCCATTCTTTCTAATTTCCTATAAAGTAAACCTATATTTAAATCTGTATTTGCATTCATATTATACATACTTTCCAGGACACTCATCTATGTCTTGTTGCTATACACTAAGTCATTTAATGTAGTATTTGTCCAATTCAGCATACATATAGCATCAGCTGGTATTTCAGCTGTCTTTTTCATATGTAGAGTATAAACATACTCCGTAGGGCTTGTTTCTCCTTCAAGTGGATGTTGGACAAATTCATGTTTCTTTTGTGACTTTTCTAAGGCTGCTAACCTTTCTTGGTGTTGTTGGAAAGTACTTTCTCGTAACGCACCTCTATTCATTTCTATTCTACATGTTTTTAAAAGAGCATCACACTCTGTAGAATGATACTGGTTATCTACTTCCTTTAATACCTTATGTGAACACGAAGGATCCCCTGTAGTAGCTTTGAATAAGGAAGATTTGGTAGAGGAAGGTATGGAATCTAGGATGGATTCATCACTAGAGCTTTTTGGATCTAACTCTACTATCTTCGCTTTTGCTTTCTCCTTTTGTTTAAACTTTTGCATCTCTAGTTGTAGGGTTTCAGTTTTCCTCATGGATTGGGCTAGTTGAGATTGTAGGGCCATGATGGTATCATGTAAACTAGAGAGTTCTAGGTTTTGTTCAGGTTTCTTTTCTTGTTGTTCTTCGATAACTAATGGTTTTTCTTTCTAAAAAAACATAGGCTTTCTTCTGGTATGCATATGATCAAGTGGATCTATATCTATGAATTTAGGTTGTAATAGATTGACTTTGTAACGTCTTTTTGTTGGCATATTCCATTTTTTCTCTAATTGGAAGTAATAGTCAATCATATTAGATAGATTAGGATATTGATGATGGATTGGTAAATCCTCCGTATCTATCTCTACACCATATTCTATGTTTGATGATCCAACTTGGACTTTCTGCTAATTAAATGGATACAGGGTTTTGATCGCAGTACTACTAAAAACCTTAAATATTAACCTAGTTGAAATAGTAGCGTAAATAGATTTAGGAAGCATATCAACAGGCAAGTAGACTATGATCATTAAAGACTTATATATATGAGGATCGTGTAATGACAACGTAAAGTTGGGGATTGTGATGATCACTACATTTGATGCTAGTGTTCCTTTAGCCTATGTGATGATGGCTTCTTCAAACATCTTAAATCTTCTATCTATTATGGCAATCCAGTAAGAGGAAAAGAGGACAAGGAAAGAATAGAGGAGGATATGGCCATGGAAAAATAGTGGCTCATACAAGGATTAAAGCTCAAACACCATATGTTTGCTAGATGCATGAGATGATGAGAAGAAATTTTAGTCCATTATTCAAGAATTTTCTACATAAAGAGAGAAGCATCAACATAAAAATCAAGGTTCGAAAGATTAAAAATACTAGGGAAAACAAGAAGATTCATCTTCGGTAGATTTTTTTGAAGAACTTTGCAAATTATAAACTTTGATGTTTATCCAGTGTTTTTTGTCAATTTTCAAGACATCCACTTATATAAATTTTGTAATGTGGCACTCATACTTATCATGTTAGTAATTCTAGTCTTGGTCAACCCACAATTTATGTAATAAACTTTGTTCCTCCTATACAACTCAAGGAACTATTTTTGGTGAGTTGTGGGGGTATGATAAAGCATGAAATTCTATAGTTTACTAATGTATCATTTCTACTATGTTGTAAATTATACATCACATCTATGATGTAGCATCCCCTACTACATTGCATCTATGATGTAGCATCCATTGTATTGCATCTACTATATCGTAGGCTAGGATGCTATGTAGTAAATGTGACATTACAATTATAATAAATGCCTATAACTAGGAGTATCCTATCATGTTTATGAGCACTTTTGGTCATTCTAGTAGCTAGAATCTTGTAGTGTTACTTCATAATCTTTGCAAATAGTCAATGAGTGCATGTAGTGTTGATTTGAGTTAGTTGTACGACATCTTATTTGAGTGGAATTGTATGTGGACACATTCCATGAGTGACAATAAGATCAATATTGATTCATATTCATTGTAGAAAATTTACTTAGAATGGATTTATTTTTAATTCAATTTTCTTTTCATATACTTAGTTAATATTTACATTTTCATGCATGTTAATCAATTGGTGGAATGAGTGCAACCAATTTTGAGTGTAAACATGTATTCGCTTGGTAATCCTAGTAGTGTTATTGCTTGGTTTGCCTAGTAGCATAACACTTGGTAATCTCAATAGTGGGTACATGAGTTTAGGACATCTACAACAAGTTGGGAATAGACGCTCATTGCTCATAGAATAGTTTAGGATTTATCTTCTTATTATTAGTTAGATTAATTAAACCATTAATCTTCATGATTTTAACTAGCTTAGACATATCCACACAACATCAATAATCATATGTTTCACTTTGGACTAAACCATACTTTACAAAGCTATTACTAGTCCAAGTGAGAAGACAATGACCTACAATCAACACCTAATGATATAGATAGCACACTAGTATCATCCATGGAATTTGATTGAATTGTGCATACATGCTTGTGATTCATATGGTTGGGCATAGGGGACACTTGTTGCTCATCAATAGCTATGTTAGCCCCTCAAAGTGAGGATAGAACTAAAATGATATCTTCTAAATCCACCTTAAAAGATAAAGTTTATTTTTAGCTTTAAACCTTGAGAACTTAGATAAGCTCATGAGATGAATTTAAGGTAGCATTTATCTAATGCCTAATTTAATGATAGAATATATACCCTTAGGAAACAACTCATGATATTTGCACAAAAGGAATATGAGGATTATGAAAATGCCTTTGATAGATTTAAGGAACTATGCCTTAAAAATATTAATCATGGATTTCCAACCCATCAATTAATTAAAATATTTATAAAGGATTATTATCCAACTATAGAGAAAATGTAGAATTTTCTTGTGGGAGGAACATTTTAAATGTCACACTGAAAGAAGGTTAAAGAATTATTGATTCTTTGGCAGATCAAAGCAAATGTTGGCTGAAACCTAATGTCATGCAAGGAGTGACTCAACAAATTAAGCACCTAAATAAGAAGGTTAATCAATTAACTAAATTAAATAAAAAAATATCATTTTTCTTAGGAAGAAGTTTGTAATCTATGTGGAAATAAGTAGCCTGACATCACAACTTGTTAAGCCTCTGTATATTGTAATGAAAAAATTCAAGAAATGGTAAGAGCTTTTCAAAAAATTAGAAGCCAAACTTCTTCTTCATCTCAATCAAGACCATTCTACCAACAACTAGCACCATTCCTAAAGGTAATTTTAGACCATTTAGAGACCTGGTTAATGAGCAATTTGATTGTTTAACCCAAAGTTTAATGGCCTTCATTAAAGAAATAAGCAATTTGTAGCTCAAACTAAAAGACAAGTTTAGGATCTAACTAAAAGTAACTTACCTTTCAAATATTTACCCAACCCCATAAATTAAAGAAAGGGCAAAGAACAATTAAATATTATCTCTATAAGAAGTAGTATGACTATAGAACCCAAGCCTAATAAAAAGGTTAGCTTTAGAGACCAAATTGAAGAGCTACAAAAGGAAGATCAATCACATGAAACACTTATATTGAAGAAGGAAGAGGAAGAGTTAAAAAAATAACCTTTAACATCTTCATCATCCTTAGTTGGTAGGAAATTAAATTTACCACCATATCCTAACAGATTTTAGGAAGAATTTTCCACTAGGGCACACATTGAAAAAATGTTTAAGGAATTGTACCTGCATATTCCACTTGAGTAGGTTGTAAAGGCTACTTTTATATGAGAAATATTTAAGGGAGTTATGTATAGAAAGAAGAAAGGAAAATATTTCTAGGCAAGGATACTTGATTGATAATTCATCTTAACTTATACAAAGTTATGAGATTCCAAACTATGAAGACCTGGGAGTCCCAACCATTCCTATAAAAATTAATGGCAAAAGTACTAAAAATTCCCTATTAGATTTAGGTGCTAGTATTAACATTATGACACATGCAATGGCTAAGATATTAGACTTGGCCAACATTAGGGAAGTAAATATGTCAATTTCCTTAGCCAATGGTTTAACCATTGAACCTATAGGGATAGTTGAAGTTTTAATAGTGGAAGTAGAAAAAGGAAAATACCCTATAGATTTTGTAGTATTGGAAGTTAAGGACCTAGATTGTTTTCTCATTATTTTGGGAAGACCTTAGTTAGCAACAACTAATGATATAATCAATTGTATATTAAGGAAACTTCAATTAACCTTCATCAATTTCACTTTTACACTTAACATATTTGATAAAGAAAAGAGGGATAGAATAAACCAAGATATTAAAGAAGCTATAATGTTTTATTCAAAACTAATTTCTACCATGGCTAAAGATAGAAAAACTTTAACAAAATAATTTTGATGGAGGACCCTTAGATTCTTCCACTACATAATAAAAGAATCTATTGGATCAAATTTTGAACCTAGGATTAGGAATTATTGGGGATAATATTGAATCACCAATTAGCAACTCTCTCAAATTTAGGGAACTACCTAATACCCTTAAGTACATTTTCCTTATCAAGAATAAACTATTAATAATAAACTCTTAACTATCCATTGATCAAGAGGAAAAATTAATGAGGCTATTAAAAAGAAAACCCAAGGCATTTTCATGGAGCTATGAGAATCTCCACCATGGGATTTCACCTAACATATGTTAACATCGTGTATACTTAGAAGAAAATCTTAAACCCATTAGAATTCCTCCTAGGAGAATCAATTTAGCCCTAAAGCAAATTGTTAAGATGATATTTCCAAACTTTGAAAAGAGCGAATTATTTATCCAATAGCTGATAGTGAATAGGTGAGTCCCATAACTATGGTGCCTAGAAAGGGAGGTATGATGAGTTTATGTGGATTATAAGAAGCTTAATCAAAGTACCAAAAAGGATCATTTTCCTTTACCTTATATAGACAAAATTTTAGAAAGGTTGGAAGGGCATGAATATCATTGCTTTTTAGATGATTTTAGTCGTTACAACCAAGTGGCCATTACTCCAGAAGATAAGCATAAACCATCTTTTACTTGTCCATATGGTACCTTTGCTTATAAAAGAATGTCTTTTGGTCTTTGTAATGCATCCACTACCTTCCAAGGAGCATTGATATCTATCTTTTCTGATATGTTGGATTAATATTTATAAGTATTTATAGATGAGTTCTCATTGTATGGAGATACTTATGAATAGACTTTAGATTGATTAAAATATGTCTTGGATAGATGTATAGAGAAAAACTTAAAATTAATTTGGGAGAAGAGTCACTTAATGGTAAGGAATAGTGTATTTTTAGGACATGTAATTTATAAGAAAGGGATTAGAATGGATTAAAAAAAATTAAGGTAATCTCTACACTTCTAGCCTCAACGAATTTAAGAACACTATAGATGATTTATTAAGGATTTCTCAAAAATTGCTAAATCTCTCTATAGACTTTTGAAAAAAGATGTTTCCTTCATATGGACTAATGATTGTCAATAATATTTTTCAAAACTTAATAAAAAAGTGACTACCACTCTGGTGTTTAATTTACCTAATTGGAACTTCCTTTTTGATTTAATGTGTGATGCTAGTGACATGGCTGTTAGAGTAGTTTTGGATAAATGCATAGAAAATAAGTCGAGAATAATTTACTATGTTTCCAAAAGTTTCTATCAAGCCTAAGTGAACTACATAACCACAAAAAAGAGGTTTTAGCAATTATATATGCTCTAGATAAGTTTAGAAATTATTTAATAGGATATAAAACTAGGGTATACACTCATCATTAAGACATAAAATTCCTAGCCAACAAAAAGATAGAGAATGCTAGGATTATAAGGTGGTGTCTTTTACTTCAAGAATTTGATTTGGACATCATAGATAAAAGAGGTAGAGAAAATGTGGTGGTAGATAACCTTTGTAGACTTGAAACTTTAGAATAAAATAGGACAAGAGGATCATTTAGTGATAAATTTCTTGATGAATAATTATTTTTAGTAGAAAAGGACCCATGGTTTGCTAATATAGAAAACTATTTAGCCACAATGAAAACACAAACTAAATGGAGTCAAGAAGAAAAGAAGTATTTTCTAAAAGGAATCTTGAGGTACATTTGGAATGAACCATACCTCTATCTCATATGTAAGATCTAAGTGACAAGAAGATGTGTTGCGGTAGAGGAATAACAAGAAGTCCTCCAAATGTATCATGATGATATTGGAGGAGGATACTTTGATAACTATCAAATAGCCATAAAAATATTACATAATGGGTTTTATTGATCCACTATTTTTAAAGATGCTCACATATATGTCCAAAGATGTGGCAAGTGTCAACATATAGGGGAAATGAAAAAAGACAAGAAATATTGCTTGACATTATTCTAATAATAGAACCTTTTGATGTATAGGGTATAGACTTTTTAGGACTATTTCCACCTTCCAATAGATGTTAGTATATACCAGTATGTATAGACTTTGCTACTAAATAGATAGAGGCTAAAGCTACTCCAACAAATGATGTTAAAGTAGAGTTAGCATTTCTAAGGGAGAATATTTTAACATGATTTGGGACTCCATGTGCACTCATTAGTGCTTAGGAAAATCATTTTGTAAATAATATAGTGGAAAATTTCCTTATGTTGAAAATGCCTACTATCCTTAAATAGATGGTCAACTTGAAAATGCTAATAGAATCATCCTAGGAATTTTAACTACAAGTATTTGTGCTAAAAAGAGAGACTATTCTAGGAAATTACAAGATGCATTTTGGCCTATATAAGTAATAATAAAACAAACTTAGGTTGTTCATCCTATCAGTTGGTTTATGGTAAACAATGCTTGTTGTCCATAAAAATTAAGTACCAATCTCTAAGATTAGCACATCAATTAAGTTTTCATGAATAACTTAATCAAGACTTTAGGATTATCCAACTACATGAATTTGATGAATTACGCATGCATGCACTTGATAAATAAAGAATAGTGAAGAAACAAAAGTGTATGTATGATAAGAAAATACTAAATAAGAAATTTTTGGAAGGAGATAAAGTCTTGTTATATAACATGAGACTACATAAATTTCCAAGAAAATTAACAACTTGGTGGGAAGGTCCATATCTAGTATTACAATCCTATAGCAATGGTTGTGTTCTAATTGCACCCATTGAAGACCTATCAAAATCACTTCTAGTAAATGACCAAAGACTTAAGAATTATCATTAACGTTAGATAGAGGATCCTAGGGAGGATGAGTTAGTGGAATGAAGTGATCCAAATTACCTTGTAGAAGAATCAAAATATGAGAGTAGTCAATTATAAGCCAAAATGATAGAGATTAACTTTAATTTATATAATCAAATACCTTATTCAATAATGTAACAACAATTAAAACATAACTTAAAGTCTACAAATCTTACCTTGAAAAATGTAGAGGGTAGTAGGAAATATTATTGGTTGTTGGGACTACAAAGAATTTAGTAGCATCATGTATATAATACAAGGGAGAAGGACAACTACCCCTAGCTTGAAATAGCTATGTTAGAATCCATAATCAATCTAAGGATAAGCCTTAGAATAATAAACATAAATATGAATCAAATATGAATAAACAACCCTCAATTGACATAATAAATTCTGTTGTTCCTTAGTTTTAAAATTTCATTAGTTTAGGAGGTAAAATAACTAAGTATAGATCAATGTTTATAAGTGTAAGGTTTATATTGATTACTTTCTTGGATAGTCAATATAGAGGAAAGGCTATGCTATATTGGATCTAGTGTCTAAAGACATAAATGCATTCAATGAAATAAGACCAACACCCATATGAGAAATCCATGAATTGAAAGAAAAGAATGAAAAAGGCTCCCACAAGAATCTTATGATTGAATCAAATTTGATTCTGTATCTTGAAAAGAAAAGAAAAGAGAAAAAGTAGATCCCACAACAACCTTCAAGCATGAGAAGAGCCACACTTCTATAAGAACCTTATCATTTTGAGTAGAGTGATTATGGATGGAGCAACGATCACCAAAAAAAATAAATGAAATATGTATGAAACTACTTTCTATAGCTATGGTATTGTAATACCCATTCATAGGGAGCAAGAGCTGGCACTCGAAGCCCTCCAAAAAGAAAGCTAGTTGAAAGAAGAAAATGCCTAGGTGTCTTTCTTTCTACAATAATCAAATAACATTAACCAATAAAATTAAAACAAAATCAACAATGCCTAGATCTAGCTCTAAAATAGATCAATCAGTATTAATTTTAAGAATTAAGAGATAATTTGATAAAGAAATAGCCATAGTAAAATATCTTATAAAGAAATAGCCATAGTAAAATATCTGTGCAAAATTTATCAGATTAAACAATATCAAACTTTTTATTATTCAACCTAAAAAGAAATATCTAATCAGGATCATTTACACATTTGTAAATCAAAGAAATGACCACAAAAGTAGATAAATTAATAATCTCATATTTTTTCAATCACATAATAATATTTTATAATAAATTAATAATCATCTGAATTTAACTCTTGTAACCATTTTACCATTAATCATTTAAGCAGAAATTTCATATGTTTAACAATAGAGAATAAATAAATATCCACCATAAATTAACATCCTAGGTTTTCCCCCAGTTCATCAATTTATAGAAAGATATCAAAATCATACTTGAGAAGGTATAGGAAACAGAAGTATAATTCAAGATTCAGATCTAAGATTTATGCGTTCAAAGGGGGTAGGTTCATCAACCAAATTCCAACCAGAACCCAAGAATTTAACAATTCTAAAACATTCACAATTGTCCATGAGCCCAAGGATGTTCTCACTTTTTATCGACAATACCAATCCTCATATCAGGGATCCTTGGCCCCTATTGGCAATCTTTTGCCAAAAATGCCCCAAATTGTTATGGGCGTTTCTGTATCATTACAGAAACAACTCTCATGAAAGTCATTTAGGTGTGATAGTGTAGAGGATGGATGGAGAGATCCAAAGAAAGGTAATAAAGGTTTCAAAAATCTAAGATTACAACAACAATCTTGATATTTTCATACAAGCATTGTGAAGGTGGTTAGACAAGCAAGAAGAGAGAAGTTTGAGAAAATCAACCCCTGCTGGCCATTATCAAACATAACAGAGATAGATCATTTTACCTCCTTGCTTAGATATCTTGCTTCCTAGGAGGAATTATCATAATATTGGATTGTTATGCCACAGTTGTTTTCTTTCTCCTTGCTATTTCTTATAGTAGCCATAGTCTTCTCTCCCTTCCTATCCACACTCCCTATTGCTATATCCCATTTTTCTTTTTTCTTTTTTCTATGTTCTGCTTAGCTATTTTTTCCTTGTGTTTTTTTTTGCTCTCCTTCTCTCCCTATTTGTAGGTGGAATAAGGGATAGTGGATGGTTTCTTGTAACTAACTTCTTGGGAACTGTTTGTATTCTTTTCTTTCTTTTTAAAGTTCTTTTTCTCTTTTTTTTTAGCAATGAGTCATGAGTTCAATTCTCTTCATGATCACTATTAAAAAAATAAATAAATTATGTATATTCATAGGTTGCAAGTTTAATTCCTAAATCAACAATTTTTGATATTTCAAAATTCAGATTTTGTTAGATCTTAGGTTCAATTCCTCTTGATAATTACAAAACAATCTAGCATAATATCTATCTCTTTATCATTAGAATTATCATAAGATGCAAGGAAATACTTTTCAAAATAGATTCATGATAAGGGAAGTTTAGGATACATAATCAAATAAGACACCTTCTTTTCAAGTCATTAGCAATGTGAATTTTTCCATCATCTTACAAGCCTTGAAAGGTCATCACATGACCTTTCTACAACCATGGAGAGGGTACTTATACTCTACTATTTTAAACTAAAAATAGCAATGTATTACATTTAGATAAAATAAAATAAAAATAAAATATAAAGCTACGGTGTTTGCACATAATATCCCTGATTCATGGGTCGGGTTCCTCCAACATGATCGAGAGGTCAAGTTCCTCAATATGAGCATTCTTTTGCATCTCAACATACCTATTTTAGCTCTTGAGGCACACCTTAGAGCATTGTCCTCTATTTTTCTTTTGTTTCTTAGCATCTCTATTGAAATAGAATAGAAAATATTTTTTCCCATATATTATTTATTATTATTATTTTAAAACATTTCCAAAATGTATTTTAAATCATATTTCTTATGCATAAAGTATTTAAACATTTAATCACAATACATATAAAAATCTGGTCAACAAATTTATTACTATTCCAATTAGCCATTTTCACCACAATCCAAACAAAGCACACATACAAGTTGTCAACAAAAAATGCACACAAACACATAGAAAGACTATTACAATCATTAATGCAAAAAAAAATATCAAGGAAAAGTGGTTTGTTATAGATATAACACTATCAAGAAAAGGATTAACTAATCTGAAAAACCTTATTTATAAGAATTTTCTTTACTCTGTTTATATAACATCTTAGCTCATGAAACTTCATACTTATAAAGACTAATGTCTCTTCTTTTTCTAATACACCAACTAAGTATTTTTTTGTAATTTTATTATTTTCATAGGTAACCTTCAAACTTTCCACTTCATCATTATTATCAAACTTTAAAACTACCAACTATAATATCCATAGGTAATTGAAACTCTTTGATCCTTCATATGGTTTCCCAATATGCCTTCCATAGGAGTTAGTGGTTGAGATCCCTACTATGGCTAGAGCATTGCAAATACTAACCATTGGAAGTTCAGAGCTTACCTATGTGTCATTAATAGTGGAGAGTATATAAAATCCATGGCATACTTTCTCTTGCTCTACGCTCCTAGATAGTCTTTAATATACACCTAATCTAATTAACCTAGATTAATTTAGGGAAAGGTTAGTATTTTAATGGAAGGATAGAATAGTAGAATACAATTGAGATGGGAACTTATCCAAGACCAAGTTAGGGAATTAGTTCATTAAAAGAAATGCATCTTGGATTCTTAAAACATAGGAAAGGTAGAAACCTTGAGATTTTAAGACATCATTCCAATGAATGAAGAAAACCTTGTAAGGAAAAGTATAGTCCAAGTAATCTTAGGTTGATCTTCGTAACAAANTAATACTAATAAAATTAATTAATAAATTCATATTATTTTTAATAAAATTTAAACAAAAAATATATCAATATACATCATGAGACACTAAGATTTGTGATAAGGAAGTGGGCATAATCGAGAGACATTGCGAAATCAATATCTATAGACATAAGGAAAATTAAGAAACCTTTAGGATTTTAGAATCTCAATGGACATTGATACTTCAATGTCTCAAGACATTAAATATTGAAGTATATCAATTTTTTGATTCCAACTAATTTGATAAAAGGATATGACTTCTATTTATTGATTATGATATCCATTTAATTAATAAAGTTTGATTGGAAAATATCCAATGATATTGATTTGCATCAACTCAATCAATGAAGTTTGATACTATAAAATTTTTTTGCAAGACCCTTTTGTCTAAAAAACATGATCTTGATGTTGTTCAATATTTAATTATATAATGATATTAATCTACATTGGCTCAATTGATGAGATTTGATGCTATAAAAACTTTTCTGAGACTCACGTTTACATAGCATGGGTGTAATAAAGTTTGATATAAATGATATAATGATATCAATTTGCATCGATCTTGTGATGAGAATTAATATAGTGAATTGCATATAAAAATTGAATTGATAATTACTGCTATCATACTATAAATTGATTAATTTGTCTTCAAAATTTTTTAATCTCATGATAGAGATCGATATGATAAAAAATTTAAAAATATATATAACCTAACAGTAAGGTTGTGGACCTAATAGATAACAAGCCATCGCCCAATAATCCAAGCCTTATCTTCCTAAAAACCTCACAACGTACATTAGGGTTTAGTTCCAATTTATCTCACCATCATTTTACTACACTAGACTTTCATCTAGGCAAAAGGGACCACATCCATGTAAGCTGAGCACCTTTAGAATGCTAGGTAAGTCTTACCTCCATTAAATTTAAGTAGAACCTTATCATTTTGGTAGAGAAAATAACCCTTGCCTTATCTTTCAACATTTTTACCACATGATTAGGACTTATAAAATGGCGGAGTCATCAACCACAAAGCAATAGGGAAAATGAGCATGAGATTCTTAGAAGAAATCACCAATAATTTCTATATGCTTGATTTTCACATTCTTTTGTAGGAAGCTAGGAAGGAAATATTGAAGATTACCCCATACCACGTTGAAGTAGACTACACATAGGGGTTCAACCACAATGATGTAGCCATCCACCAACAAATTAAGGCATTGCATTGTGGGATGATTATCAAACCTCCAATTGAGTGGTATTACCAAGAGGAGATCCTAGAATTTTATTGTAACCTAAAATCTTACCTTACCAAGATGGAGCCTCTAGAATGGTATCTAGTTTCATCAGTAAAGAAGATCAGGATAAAGATTATTGTAGCTTAGATTTAGGAGTGCTTTGGCCTACTTGTGAGCAAAGAGGAAATTTATAAACTAAAGGCTAGCATGAAAGAGAATTAATAAACTCTTTCAAAAATTCATAGATGAGTCTAATAGTAGTAGGGTTCAAGCCAAAGGAGTTCACTTCATTAGCCTACATCTTGAACATAGGGTGATGACAAGAATTATCATGACAAACATCTTACCATTCATCCACACCACCTATATTCTTATCCTAGTGCTTTCAGTGATGAAGGTATTGAAATATGATGATGAGGCCAACTTTTCATACCCACCTATCAAGTACATGATGTATCATTATAATGATGATACACTTAAATTGTATTTTTCCTTTTTTTTATCTCAAAAAATTTGAGAAAGCTTGTAATGTTGGAGCCACAAACTAGCATAAAGGTTAATCTCACCATTCTAAAATAGGTCACCTTTATGAGATTCCTAAAACTTTACACCAAGGTCGATCCTTTCATTAAGAAATCTAATGATCTAGGCTCCATGTTGGTATCATGGGCCAATGAAGTATAGGAACTACCAGTGAAAATGAGGACCCAAATGCATGAGGTCCAACCTAGCCAGTAAGAGGTCCTATTCATTCTAGAGAATGTGAGCTCTACCATGACAACACTAGATAAGAGAGTGGCAAACATTGAGTGGAATATGCATTCATAGATATGCAATGATGATGAAGAAGTAGAGCCTTCTCATTTTGAGAAAGACATGGAAGTTTAGAAAGGATACGAGATTTTATTCTTTACATCATTCAATTGTCTTAAGGTTGGATGGACCATTTTTTTGATAATAGGCTAAGCTTTGGACATTTTTTGGTTTTCATTCATATTATGATGTATGTATAATACTTCTCATGTTGAACTTGATATTGTGAAAGCTAGCAAACATTCAATTTTAGTGATTATGGTATTAAGTTTTTATATATTATGATTGTTATTATGCATAATATAATGATGAATCAAATGTTTTATTTTAATTGTGCCCACCATTTTTTTGGTGATACAAGTTATTATGAACTTTTGGTTTCATAATATCATCATCACACTTATCATTAGTATTGGTTATTATGTATTATAATTATTGAAACCATGATGTTGAGTTACAAGTTTTTGAGGTTTGCTACTCACTAACAGGATGCTATGGTTCTTTATATGTTTTAAGCATTAGATGTATTTTTTTGCCTTTTTGGCTAGGCATTGGTGAAAGGCTAGCAAGGGACTATGATGAACCCTCAATTGGCCTTTTGTTTTGATGAAAATTTATTAAAATTTTTATTTTTTTATTACATGACCATATCAAAGTACATTAATTCTTACGACAATATGCAATATGTACCAATGATCTTTCAAAAGTTATGTTTTGCAAGATAGAACAATGATGATTAGGTTTGATAAGATATTGATTTACAGAGAAAATTTTGATAGACTTTGATGGTGGAGGTATCTATTTTCCTTGCAAGAATTGAGTCACATTGACCTAAATCTTATTAATATCTACAGTGATTGTGATAAGAATTGATATCATCAAAGCCAGGGTGATCCAGAATTCTCAATAGAATGGAGATATTAATCTAAACTATTATTGTGATATGAATCAATAAGTTAAGAATTGCAAAGGCATCATAGCCACTATGCACATCAATAAGAAAAGAATGCTCCTACAATAGTATCAATCCACATTGATCCCTACAATGTCAATCAATATGTACACATAATCATTTCTCCCAAATTAAGTTGTGAGCACTTCAAGTATAAAAGTAACCTTCTTACTCAAAGAAAAGGAAAGAATTCCTACTAAAGAAAACCCACATCAAGTTGAAGCAATTCCAAATTTCCCAAAGAATTATCAAGGGGGCTAGTTGAACCTTGTGATAACTACAAGCCATTGGAGGTCATTAGCAGGCTATTAAGGTTCTTGCACTATGAAGCTAGTAAGGAAAAATCATAGATTAGGTGATATCTCCCTTGTCCTTCTCAAAAATAACGTTTTATACTTAATGGCTTCAAATTTAATTTACATTAAATTTCATTCTTGAACTTGAGCTAGAAGTTAAGGTGAAAATTTATGATTTAGCTTATCAGTGATAGTCATAAGTGCGGTATTTTATTGAAATTGAATTAATTATTTGTTATCATAATGATTTTTTTTACTTTCAACCATTCCTCCATGGATACAACTCATGGGTTAGTCACAGATAAGGTGACATTCCTACATTGAAAGTACTCTAGCCCTAGAATTTTTACTTGCTCATCAAGAATCTACATATTAGCCAAGACATTGCAAGCATAGGAGAGGAGTTTTTAGTGGATCATAATCAAGAATTTTAGTGGCCATGTATTTGGGGCCATTTTCATGATGATACCCAAGTGTCCTAGTATCAACAATATACTAGGACAACATTGGCTAGCTCAACATCGAGCTATGTCTTCTTCCATACATCAGGAGATAGAAACCCCTATTTGCAATCATGAGATAGTTATATAAGTTAGTGCACTCTTGTGGAATGCTATGTTATTTGTGTTTAAATTAAAGAATGACATGATGAAGATAGAGGTAGTCATGTCTTTATGTGTGGGAGGGCTCATCATGCAAGTGAAGAAATGGATGTTAGGACACCATTCCAAACAATAGGAAATGGAATGATACATTAGCTACAAGTTTTAGATAGTAATCTAAATATGATTGTCAAGTCTCCTAATCAAGTTGTCATTAGAAAGGGCATTGAAAGAAATAGTGGGGATTTTAGGATAGCTGCTAATGATCAACCCACAAACTATGAAATGATTGTTAGGTATGGTAATATGTATTTATGTCCACATGGTGAAAGGAATTAAGCCTTCTAATCCATTGTTATTGTAGGACTAAATCACCACTTTTAACAATTAGTGTTTTGTGACACCTACCTAAATGTGTGATAGATCTTCTGAGAAAAGAAGACATATCTCCACCAAATACTCTACGAGGCCACAGCTAACATAGCTAGGGTAGCATAACCTAAAAGAAAAGACAATCATACTATGATCCCCTAGGTATACATGGTGACCAAGGAGGCAACCAATAGCTCTACATCGGTAGGACTCACATAAGAAGTCTTGCAAGTACCCATAGAAAGAGCAAGAATGGCAAAGGAGGAGAACATATATAAGATAGTTAAGGTCATCAAGGAGGAAATCTAGAAAATGGTGACCTTTTTGTCTTAGCCACAAGGCAACTCAAAGAGAAGTGATGGATGTATAGTACATCACATTTATACATCTAACCTTATGATGAGTGGTGAGGTACCCCTACACTCAACCATATGAATACGAGCATTTCATGGGCAATCTGGTCAAACTCCGCAGATGGACTAGTTGTGGTATCTAGACAGTTATCCTTAGGTTGTAGTTTGCTATCTTCCCATCTAGATTAGTGTTAACTTTGTCACGTATGGTTTAGTCTAGAATGAGGTGTATGATGTGTTCCTATGCTAATGCTACTCCTGGGTATAATGGAAAATAATATTAGCTAAGCTAAGAGAGAGAGGGTGAGAGAGAATCTAAGCTAGCCTAAGTGCGATGAGCATCTGTTCCTTAATCATCCGTACACATCTTGGACCTCATGCATGACTACCACTGGGATTACCAAGCGTAGATCCTAGGTACACAACTAGGTTACCAAGTAGTCACACTTAAATGCTCGTAATCAAGTTGTACTCATTCCTTGTTTAACAAGAGTTTAGGATGAAGAGATCTTAACTAAGAAAGTAGTAAATAATAAATAAATAAATAAATAAGCTAAGTGAATGCTGCAATGATGAAGTAATCTTGATATTTATTTCTGGTCATGTGTGTGTCCAAGTACATCACACTCGAATAAGGATGCCATATAATTACAATCACCACACTGTGGGCATACACTGGGAAAGAAGGGTTAAGAGAAGAACTACACAAAACTTAACACTTAAATTAAGAATTAAAAAACTTCTTGTCAAATATATCTACCTCTTATTTATAGATAAGGAGACAAGATGTGATATCACGTATGTCATATCACAGTTAACTAAAATGGCCACTCATCATACCCCCACAACTGAGTGAAAACTTGTCCTTGAGTTATAGTGAGAACAAGCTCCATTGATTACATAGTGGATAGGTATGGGATTATTGAATGGTGAGAATGGGTTCATGTCATAGTGTGGAATCAAAAAAAAAAATTGAGACACAACACAAAGAATGTGAAAGGAAATCCTATTGCTACAAAATTGATGGAACTCATGTAGTTCTTAGTGGTGGTGGCTCCTCCATGGGTGCTTTTCCCTTGTCTTGTGCTCCAGGTCTTGGGACTTGATCGCATTGAAGTATGGCCTAGAGTTTCTCCTCTTTGGTTTAGGGGTCTTGCACCATCCGTGCTAATGTTCCAATGTTTGATGGATTTGGCACTTTCCATGGGCAGGGTAGTTGCGGAAACATTTGATTTTCCTTGACATACCAAGATGCAAACACCCGTCCTTCCTCCTCATAGGCTTTGGCTTTGTCTCTATATTCTTGGAAATCTACAAATCATCAAGCCAAATCTGTTGCGATACCTTTTTATCCCTGGTAACTTGCTTTAACCACCTCAAGTTCAGAATTTGCAATCTCTAGTTTTTGCAATATCTTCTTGTGTTCTGCAAATTCTGTTTCATATTTTTTGTAGGTGGTGGCTACCTATTGCACGAGCTTTGTTCTCAGGCATCCTATTGTTAACATGGCAAGGTTGGCATACCATAGGTTTGCCAAATCCATGTATTCTATAAGGTCTTGGATCTGCAGGTCCCAATTCTTAACTTCTGCTTGGTGGACAAATGCATATGTGTCTAATATGGCCCGCTAGTTAGTGTCTTGAGCACTGATAGAGTTGATGTGGGCCTTGGCCATATGGATCTCCTTTTCAATGATCTATTTGTACATCCCCACTTGGTCTCGGAAGTGATCCTTTAGCTTTTCATGCTGTTTAGCCTCATTTTTCCATGCACTGATTTTGATAGTTATCTTTTGGTGGATGGCGCGTACCTCCTTCATTGAGAGGGTTCGGTTCTCCTTGGCTAAATGGTTCATGTCTTGGTTGACCCGGATGAATTATTCTCATAACTAATGGAAATGTTCTTCGAGAACATTCTTTTGCTTTTCCACGGTGGTCAACCAAAGTTTGTCAAAAACAAGCTGCTTGTTTTTCTCTTGTAAGGCCTTGAGTGCCTTGGTATGTGCAAGAGTTTGCACTTGTGCTACAGAGGCATCCCAAATAGCCTTCTCTTTTTCTTTTGCCACCTTCTTATTCTTTGTTAGTAGTTTGGTTAGTTGCTCAATTTTGAAAATGTCTAGCTGGTCTGCGGGAACAAATTGCAAAGGGTCTTGCTATGCTACTTATAGGGCTATGAGGTTTTCTTGCAATTTTTGCACCTTTGCTTCAGCATGCTCAGCCCTCACCTCTGTCAAGAAAAACTTTCCTTTGGTGGAAATGAGGTCTGATTGAATTGCCATAACATCATGAGGGATGTCAAATAGGGACATCATTACTTGTCCTGGTTGTAGCAATTGATCAAGTACATCCTCATGTTCCATAGGAGTCATTAAGGTTTTAGCTAAAGTTTGAGCATCCCATGCTCCTGTGAGATCTGTTGGTGGCACAACAGGTACATTGAAAAATTTTTTGATGTAGTTTGTGACCACTTCTATAGCTCCTACTGCATCCTGGTGCTGCATGATCATCACCGTGGCCCCTTCACCAGTTTCTAATTGCACTTGAAAAGATGTAGCATTTCCTAAGATCTATTGTGACCAAGTGCTTTCCCCTCCTCCTATCTAAATTGATACTTCTCCCATTGCATGATCCAATGAAACCATGGACTGTATGACATCATCAATGATGCAGAAGAGGTTTGTGTCATCATGACTCCCCCAACTGACCATCTCAGTAATGGCCTTGAGATGCCTCATCAATGGTTTGCAATCTTATGACGATGTGGTTGATCTTGGCATGTGTTAGGCCCTGCTTCTTATTGTTGGCTGGGTCCCATACTTGGAAGTTGTCTGGATCTTGCAAGTTGAGTTGCAGCTGGCCTTGTCATCTGTTCTTTTTCTTGTTCCGATCCCAACGTCTCACCAGTGATTTTCCTTGTAGCTAGTGGCTTTAACAATTCAGCATATGAAGAATTTTGGGCTTTTTGAAGGGCATCATTATTGTATCCCCTGATACCAGCATATTAACAAAGCTTCCTAATAAGGCAAGGGAAGGGCAATTCCATCTTTCATGTCTTCCATTCCTTGAACCGCCTCAGGATCTCCATAAAGTATAGATGAGGCAGGTTAGCATTAAGCTTTCCCATCAGCACTACACATACTCTTTCCACATATGTTAAAATTATTTTTAAGCCCTTTGTGGGGAAGAGGTGATAAGTTCCTATTTTAAAATAAATCCTTTCTTCTGTCGTCAATTCCCCAAATGTCTTTTCTATGCAATATGCCCTTTCCAACCAAACTCATTGCACATTGGGCTCTGAATGGGTAGAAAACTGAGCAAACTTGGGCCTTGTATTCAGAAGGTTTAATACTTTTGAAATGGCTTGAATAGGGAAGTCAACAATCACACCACAAATGTTAACTGTGGTGCCTTGTTCTTTATTGTGCAAAAATTGGTACATTTCCCCTAAGTACCAGGCACTGCATTCAAAGAGGATAGGCCATAACAGGGACCCTATGAGGTGATCCCTAATGGCCTCTGAAGCAAACTCTACAAATGATAAGTTTAACTCGATAATCACTGCAGTGAATGTGGACTTCTCATGAATGGCCTGAACACAATCCTGGGACAATGTAAGATGTTGTCCTTGTTCAATCGCTATAGCTGCTCCTCCTTCTGCCTGCTTTGATTGTATAGTAGCAGGGTCCTCTTGGTGGATGCTAAATGATTGTTCCTCCTACTCTTCATGTTTTCTAGAAGGATCTTGTCTACCTCCTCTCCTAGGTTGTTTGCTTCCACCTTGAGCAGGACCTTCCTATTGTCCACGTTTTGGAGCCATCTGCAATCACACGGGGCCAAGCATTAGTAAGGTTGTTTCTGAAGTTAAGTTATACCTTACTTCTTACCTTAATTAATTTGTTTTATCTTAGTGTGATGTTTCCCAAAAGATTATAATAGTAAGTCCTTTTTACTTAGGTGGTCTCCAACTTTAGTTTTCTCGATGTACCTAAACGGATGAAATTATTTTCAGCACAATTATCCTTAATATTATAACTAATTACCCTTGATAATGTCCTTCGGGCAATGAAAAATTTCAAAAAATTTATGCACTATTCGGCGTGTGTCCCTCCCCCATGACTAAACACTCCAGGTTCAAGCAGGTTCAGACAGAATGAAAATCGAAGTACCAGCAAGTGAGATATAGGTATAAAAGCAAGGGTCTCACAATCGCAAGTCTTAGAGAAAAATTTGAAAAACTCCCCCACGTGAATAGTGGAAAATAATGGTTAGGGTTGTAGGGGATTATGTATAAATAGTTTGATGGGACACAATATCGTGTACAATACATCGCATACGCGATATCTCGGCTTTAGTGATATTGGGCACAATGAAAGATACCGAAATTTTTTAAGATATTTTTTAAATTGAAATTGTAAACATAGGACATTGGGATATTGTTAAGGGGTTCTAGGGTAATTCAATTAGTTCGAAAGGCACAAATAATTATGATGGTGTGGAATTTATCAATAAGAACCTTGGATGGGAGAAAAAGGCTATGTGATGATGGTTCATAGGAATGTTGAATCAGAGGGATAGTAATAAGGGAAAGAAAATTGTTGCTAATATGATAAGGGTAATAGATGGTGTGTGGAAGATGTGTTATGAGTGTAAATTACAAAAATTACGCAAATGGGTCCTCCCCAAAGCAGGTTCCAACCTTTAATTCTCTTGCGTAACCACACTTAAAAGTGTCCATGGGCACTCGAAGGGTTAAATGTAATCCACACTGATTCCACACAACACACACATGTAAATATCACCGGGATGAGGTAAGAATTCTACATTACACATGACACAAGCTACAATTACATGAACAATGAGATGAGATGAACTATAGAAGGGATTGGAGAGATTGGGACATGAGGTAACTGATTTAGGCTTTAGTGAATCCTGCTGTAAAGAATGATTATGTGTTATTAACCCATCATTCCAAGATCAGGACCAAGTCCATTCCTTTGATTAGTGACATCACATTGTTTCATCCCATGATGAGTAACTATGAGAGTACCATAACAACAAGGCGTACGATCACTTGGCATTTTGTTTGAGGGAGGAGTGATTTTTTGTTTTGTGGCACTTCCTCTCTTTTTTGTTTGTTTGTTTTTTTTCTTTTTTGATTGCTTAATCTAGGGAAGTTGCTAACCTTCAAGCATGGATGCATGTCTTTCTAGTGGGATCCCCTAGAATCACATTGGATTTTTCAGTGCCCTTTTGATTACTCTTACTCCCATTTTTCATTAGATCTACAAGGATCTTAGTACAACCACGTTGCATGATAACTCCCATAGATATCACCAAAGAGAATCCACAAGTCTCCTTGATGTCACACCCTAATCATTCCCTCTTCATCCATCCTTCTTCATTTCGGGTATAATGAACACAAAATTAATTTTAAGTTTTAAGAATGTCAAGAATATCACTACACCCTCGAACAGAACCTCTTATTTGTAGAGTGGATGAGTGGGTGTAATGGGCTCACTATCCAAATAATTGATCACTTAAAGCTCGATAACATAGAACACACCTCAACCAACAAGCCACATGAGTGTTTTATTAGTAGATGAGATTACTTGTAAAAAGGTAGAAAGATAAAAAGACAAAAAGTCAAAAAAGATAAAACAAGAATTTAAAAGATGAAAAATTGGAAAACAAAAATTGGAAAATAAATGAAAAATATTTATTAATCCTTCTTATTATTAAAATGGGGGATGTCCCCTGTAACTAAACATTTGAGCATGATGAGGATTAATAAATGAAAGATGAGGATCCTTGCATGTTGGAAACATTGAAACTTGGTCATACCTACCCCATTGGGGTTCACACACTTGATTATAGTAAGTGGGGAAATTTATGAGATGTGGTTCTCAGATAAAGAGTTAACCCACTATGATATTTGTGACCATAAGATGGTATGAAAGGATCAGGGTGTCGCTCTCCATGGTTGTATTCATTGGGCCGTATGGTTGCTGGAGTGTTAATTGGTGGCCCTGATGAGGTAACACGAGGCATTGGGTTCGAAGAGAAGGGTGCACCACAGTGTTGGGCTTGTGCTAAGTTGGAGAATGTAGTGGCCTTGGAATTGTGTTGTCCCTTCCTATGATCATGTTTAAAGAAGGGATGCTTTTTATGTTGAGGAGGCCTCTCATTGTTGTTGGCAATAGTAGCACAAGTAACGTTCGTGGGTTGTTGCTATGATGCAGACACTTCAGGAACAGTTGGTGGCAATGTAGAAGGAGGGAAAGTATGAGAATGTTGAAATTTAGGAGAAGTGTAAGGTTGAAAAGGTGGTGGTTGTGTTGAGGACATGGGCTAATAGTATTGAGGAGAATGATAATGTGGTGAGATAGAGTATGTTGGCCCAGTTGGGGAAATAGGATGTTGAACTAGATAAGCATTTAGATTTGGATGGTATGAAGAGTGTCGCCAGTTTAGGGTTGGCTTCCCCCACGACTGGGATTGTTGCCATTGTGATTGAACACAATATCTCTATACAAACTCTGGGTGTAACATGTTTCCCCAATGCTCATATAAATGTAACAAGATTGGGCATTAACCCTTAGGGTGATCGTATAGGCAAATGTTGCATTCATATGTATGATTGGTAGTTGAGCTCTTATCTTCTTCATTCCTTCTTTTTGAATGTCTAATGATATTTTATCCTACTTATTGGGTTGTTAAAATCTAACTCCAATAATATTGATATATTCTCCACACTTTTTATGCATTCATTCCAACATCTTATTAATCTTTGCCTTGACTTCCTCTAATGATTATGGTTTTGTAAAAGATGGTTTTTCCTCCTTGAGATTGGTTGATTTCTCCTTTTTGTGATTATGGACCTTTGTTAAGTTGAGATTTTGGTCTTGTTGATGTTTTTCAACACTCTCCCATCTAGCCATTTCTCCTTCCTCTTTTGCTACCCACTTAATAAGATGTTGGACTTGATGGGTTCCTAGTTCATATAGTTGACCTTGGGCATACATCCCTAGGGTTTCTCTTGTTACGTCACGAAGCCCATCAATGATATATTACATTAGCCTTTCTTCGGAGAACTCATGGCTTGGACAGTTGTTTAATAGTGCATAATATCTTTCTAAGGCCATGTCCAAGGGTTCATGTTGTGCTTGTTTCCACTCTTGGATTTGTTTCCTCAAGGCTGACACTCTTGTGTAGGTTTGATATCTTTCACTAAAGAGTTCTACCATTGTTGGTGAACGTCGTATTGAATTTGGTTTTAACGATCTATACCATACTTTTACTTGGCCAACAAGTGTCATAGGGAAGAGCTTGATTTTTTGCCAACCGTTATCAATGTTGTTCCATGCATAGGCATCGTAGAAGGCTTGTAAATGTTGATGCGGATCTAAGTCATAGCCTCCTGAGAAATTAGGAAAGTTGTTTAAATCAAGCCTAGGTAGATGACTCTCTTTACGATCCCTATGGGAGATTCGAATAGCCTCTTGTATTTGCATTAGGCTTGTAGTGGCCAGTAGGGATTCATCATCATTGGGTAAGTTAAGCTTTCGTGCGTTGGGACGATGTTGCCTTCATTGTCATATAGTTCATTGGTTCTCCAATGAATTGCATCACTAGATGTGGCATTAGTATAGTCTTGTAGGAGAGGCATGGTTGTGAAATTGCATGTGAATTTATATGTGAATTTTTATAATTATTTCTTCCTGAAAGGTATATCATTAATTCATGTACAACAACCTTGTATGATATAACTAATCTAGATAACTAGCACTGTCCTCGGCAATGATGCTAATGATGAGTGGCGAGGTACCCCTACACTCAACCATACAAATATGAGCATTTCATACGTGATCTAGTCGAACTCTATAGACGAATTAGTTGTGGTATCTAGACAGTTATCCTTAGGTCACAGTTCACTATCTTCCAATTTGGACTAGTGTTAGCTTTGTCACATATGGTTTAGTCTAGAATGAGGTGTATGATGTGTTCCTATGCTAATGCTACTCCTGGGTATAATGGACAATAATAGTAGCTAAGATAAGAGAGAGAGGGTGAGAGAGAATCTAAGCTAGCCTAAGTGCAATGAGCATCCATTCCTTAATCATTTGTACACATCCTGGACCTCATGCATGACTACCACTGGGATTACCAAGCGTAGATCCTAGGTACACAACTAGGTTACCAAGTAGTCACACTTAAATGCTCGTAATCAAGTTGTACTCATTCCACATTTAACAAGAGTTTAGGGTGAAGAGATATTAACTAAGAAAGCAGTAAATAACAATTAAATAAATAATTAAGCTAATTAAATGCTGCAATGATGAAGTTATCTTAATCTTTATTTCCGGTCATGTGCGTGTCCAAGTACATCACACTTGAATAAGGATGTCATACAATTACAATCACCACACTGTGGGCATACAATGGGAGAGAAGGGTTAAGAGAAGAACTACATAAAACTTAACACTTAAACTAAGAATTGAAAAAATACTTATCGGATCTATCTACCTCTTATTTATAGATGAGGAGACAGGCTATGATATCACGGTTAACTAAAATGGCGACTCCTCACCTTAGTACTCTATTACATACTTAAGTTTTAATTTGTCTTAGAGCTTAAATATTTTTATCAATGTGTCTAATCCTTTGTAGTAATATGAAGACCTTTGTTTGGATGGCATAAGTAAGATTACTATTTATTTCTAATTTCTATCTAATTTTTTTATCATTCTAAGTTAAAATAATATATTTTTTATTAATGAATGAGCATGGAAAACTATAGAATTATTTTAAAATAATACTATGAAATTAATATGATGTGAATCTATGGTTTATTTTGACATTTAGCTAGACTTAAAAATGAGTTGTTGGCCTAGTGGTATGGGTCTTGGCTTGGTAACCCTAGGTCATAGGTCCCATTCTACTAGGTAATACTGAGTTATAAAGTTTTATAAATCTTGGGGTATACCTATGTTTTACTTATTTTGCATTCAAAAACCTCCTAAATTTTACTTATAGTTTTTGAATTATTGAATATTTAATTAATTAAAATATGTCAAAATTCAAAGTTATCATATTGTACTCAAATTTGGTTGACTAACTTAGTTTTACATCTAAAGTATAGATCTATAATTAGTTTTTTAATTTGAGCTGTAGGTTTTTATATTTTAATGTTAAATAAATAAAAAATTACTTGATGGCATCATATTTCCCATGATTCAATTATAATATTAATTTCTAGCATAGTAGGTATGGCATGTTTGTGCTTGTTGCAACCAAATCAATGTGTGTAAAATATTGGATAAACAAAAAATTTAGTATCAACTATTTTTACTAGATAAATTATAGAAAATATGAAAAATAAATAAAATATCAAAAATGAATTAGAAACCCTCATAGCATACAAAGGAAAAACTTAAAACAAGATAAAAAATTGAGGCCATAAGAAAAGTCAATGTGTAACGGTAATGTATGCTCTATGACATGCTTATCATGATTGCTATTTTTTTAATATGCTAATTTTCCTCTTCATATTAATGGTTAGAAAATAAAAAAAAACTCATTTAGTACAGACCATATGACTCTCTTGAGTATTATCACTCTTGAACATCCACTCTCTCATGAGAGCTTACTTGTCCAAGTCAAGTTGCAATGATGTCATGAATAAAAAAGGTTGTTTAGGGAATGGGTTATCTAGTGTTTGCTTATTATCTAAACTTTGGTGCACAAGTATTTGAACAAGATGTAGGATCTTCTCCATTATA
Source organism: Gnetum montanum (assembly GCA_015680685.1). Classification (NCBI taxonomy): domain Eukaryota; kingdom Viridiplantae; phylum Streptophyta; class Gnetopsida; order Gnetales; family Gnetaceae; genus Gnetum; species Gnetum montanum. Next base: position 44,775 of record MNCI01014032.1, read on the forward strand.
TAAATAGAGGGAGTTTTGCTATCATTTTCACATTGGTCAAGAAAGGGAAGACTATCCTAATTGAAGTTGTGAGAAGCTGAAGAGAGGAGAGTGTGTGTGACTATTTCTTACTTGTTCTTAGCCATCTCTTTGAATGTCTTGAGTGGTATTTTGCACAATTGGGAGGTTGATTTTTGATACTTATTGTTGGATGCTTTTGTAACTAATTTTTAGGTGTTGTCTGGCTAATATAAAGAACTATTTTCTCTTATTTTTGTGAGACAATTTTAGTGGCATCTTGGACTTATAGTTTGATACTAATTTCTTGAGGCTATTGGCTAGAAAAAAATCCAACCTTAAAATGTATTCTCCCTAATCAAATTGTTTAAGTTCAACTTTAGATATGTGTATTCCAAGCCTTTGTTGTACAAAAATATTTAGTTAGTGTTTAATGTTGTATTGGCTTGGAAAATTATGCATTATTTTATGAGGACATGTGGGATTTCTTATGAATTGTGAATCATGCATGGAGTCTCTTATGTGTTTTGGATTTGATTTTTGAGATGAATGTTTTGAGTTTATGAGTTAGTATTTTCTTTGTATCATGTGCACTTCATATTTCATGTTTTGATGATCATTTTTTATTAAAAAAATGCTTTCCATCATTCTAAGGCTAGTAAAACACCCCAAAGAAAATTCATGTTGTAGCCTATGGTCAAAATTTCTTTTTAATTTTGTGGAAAATAATGGAAGACAAAATTGCATTATTTTCCCCAAAATCCAACATTGTAACCTTGTATCCCTAATATTTTCAGCTCATACATTGTAGATCTCATCCATCCCAGCTTATGAAGGGTAAAAAATGCTTCATAAGCTATGAATGCCTTATCTTCTAGGTGGGGGAAGTTGCAAGTTTCATGTACCCAGGCTTGGAAGTGTTAAAAATGCTCTACATGCCACAAAATTGGGCATTTTTCAACCTATACACTTGTCATTGTAGTGCCATACACTGGGAAACCTACAAGGATAGCATATAGAATTTGAGTTTTAAGCTTATATGCTAGGAATCCCTAACCCATACACTAGGTAGTTTAGAAAAGAAAAAAACCTATCTAAATTTTCTCATACCTTGCTAATGGATGCCCTATACATGCTAGAAAATTTTAGCAATCTATCAAAAATCATGGCAAAAATTAGCAACAACAGATCAGGGACATGATGGCCTATTTAAGCTAGATTTGATCTCATTGTAATGACTTTTTGGCAATTTGCATTTAGGCTAAACATTAAGAATTACAGAGTAGTGTAGATTTACCAAGAGTCTACAGTTATTTTCTCACCCACCTAGTGTAGATCATAGCTGCAAAGAAACCAATTACAAGTTCAAGGGGTAGACTATGGAGAATTCTCAAAGATAGATCTGATTGTAGAACACACCTTGCTAGTTGTATTAGGTTCCAAGCATTCTTCCTTGATCACTTTAGGCATTAAAGCTTATAAATTTGTATTCTCTAATCTTTTTTTTAAAACCTTATTATTTTAATAAAATTTTACACTTTCATTTGTTTGCTACAGTTTATTCTACTGTTCTCTACTCCTAGATCATACACTTGCAATTTTATTATATTTACATAAAGAATAGATTGTAAGTTTCTAGGTGATTGAAATAACTATCTAGGGCACTTCAAATCCTTTTCTCGAGGCCTTTGGATCTAAGCATAAAGTTGTTCCATCCTAAAGTTTTCAAGTCTATAGCACCAAATGTTTTAGGCACTATAGTTTTCTGGCACTAGAAGAAGGATCTTTACCCAAATTCTTCACCCAAACCTATTCTACATTTTCCCTAAAATTGTGTTTGCCATTTCCTATTGGTGTTTGGAAGCCTTAAAATTTTGTTTTAGGTTTTTTGTTTTTTCTAAAACCAACATAGCATTTTTTCCCTACAACTTCATGTTGGTTTTTTCCAAAACCAATGCTACTCTAAAACTTGCTTTGGCCCCCATTTAATATTAAAAATTGATTTTTGATTTTCCTTGAAACCCAACATATAGGCTATAGATAGTTTCAAAAATTTTAATTTTCTAAGTTGTTGCTAGGCTTTCCTAAAATCCATTGTATATGCTGCAACAAGTTTGGATAATCTATTATTTTTCCATTAAGTGTTGGACTCCTCAAAGTTCAACATACAGGCTACAACAGGTTTGGCCAATTGTCATTTTTACATTAAGTGCTAGACTTTTCAAAGCCCAGCATATAGCTTGTAGATATTTGCACTATTAATTTTTAAAAATTTAACTTTGCATCTTCCTAGAGGTTTGTGTATGACCTATTACTCTTTTTGGCTTTTAATTTCTCAAAAATTTTATTTTGGGCTTCTTTTAGAGGCCTGTTTATTTCCCACACTGTAAGCTATGGTTGGATGGTCACCCAAACCCAACATATGATTAACAACCTATCAAGAACTTTTTTACATCAAATTTCTTAATAATAATCTACAACATTGTCACTATTGCTTGCGTTGTTAAGTATAAAATATTAATGCTCAACTGTATCCCAATCTCACTTCCTATTGTCTTCAATGCTCTTTACTACACAACCTCACTCAGCATAACCATCACCCATGGTGTCTATCATATCACAACCCTTCTCCATCCTAGTAAACCCCTCTATGGGCCCCTAGGATATGCAAGCTTGTCATACCCCTTTCATCCTTGTTATCCCTCAAGTCCCAGCACAAACATCCTTTTCTTGTTCAACCTTCCTACCATCATGATCACCCATCCTCTTCCATCATTACCATTACCTAGTGCATGGTATCACACCTGCAAAATGCCCCCACAACCATCTATGCAAACTTCTCAACCCACTAGAATATCCCAAAGCCTAGATCAATCCTTCCAAATGATCCAAGACCTTGTCGAAGGGATATGCAAGCTCAAAGCCTCTACCACTTATATGGTTAAAATAATATACTTCTACCAAGATGATTTCATTAGTCCTACCATCCCCCAAATCACTCGTCCTGTGGGCATTCCCATTCCCTAATTTACCAAGTACAATGACGAAGGTGGTTCCAATGCACACCTCATTACTTTCCATTTGGAGTGCTTGTTATTACAAGCTTTCACTCACACTATCATGCAAATCTTTCCTATGTTCCTCACTAGAAAAGCCTTGGATTGGTACCATGCATTACCTAGATGGTCCATTACCATATTAGAGAATTTGATGTCATAATTCATTAATCATTTCAAATATAACTTAAAACTTGGCACAATCCTTGACCAACTAATGAAGATCAAACAAGAACCTCTTGAGCCTATCTAGAAGTTTATTCAATGATGGAATTCTATCCTCAATGAGATTTCTAAGCATATAGCTAAGACTCACCTTCTAGCCATTTTCAACGGGGCAGTCAACAAATTTATCAAATCCAAAACCTATTATTTAGACCTATGATAACTTAGCCAAGCTTTTTGCCAAACAAAGAACATAGAGGATGCCACTTGATGAGTGGAGAGATACCCCTACACTCAACCATACAAATACAAGCATAGCACACGCGATCCGGTCGAACTCCACAGACTAAGTGCCTACACGCCTTATGGAACACTTAAGGTTAATCATTCGTTGTCTTCCCAGACTTACTTGTAGTTGTCACGATTGTATGGTTAAGTAAGTCAAAGGTATATGATTTTTATATTTTTTATGTTTTATCTCCTATGCTATTGAGGTGAAGGGTGAAGAGACTAATTAACTAACTCTAACTAACTAACTAAGCCTTAATTAACCTAGCGTTAGCATCCGTTCCCACTTACCGTTCACACGTTGAACCGATGCAACCTTGGTTACCAAATGCTACTCGTTGCTGGGATCACCAAGCATAACGCACATGCTCGAAGTGGTCGTATTGAGGCACTTAACTAGGAGAGAAGGGTTGAGAGAGATTTAATAAGTAGGAAAGAATTTAAATGACAAATAAAAAATAATAGTAAATAAAGTCCTAATTAGCCTATTCCATGCACTGCAAGGTTTATCCAAGAAGTTTTTCTTTATTGCCGTACACAAACTTGTGTTCAGGTACAATGTCTGCTCGAATAAAGATCTGTTCACTTTGGAGTTCCTACTGCGGGCACGTGGAAATTAATCTATCTCTAGAGAGGTCAAATTGCTAGAGTTTCGCTATGGTCTAGGCCTAGATGAGAAACAAGGGAGAGCCGCCTCTTATTTATAGACTTGGTGGCACACCGCGATATCGTACACGATATCATGTCCCATCACCACTGAAGCTAGTGGTCTCTTAGCCTACATAATGTACAAAAACCAACACAAGAGAAATTATAGGGATAGGGGAAGGCAAAACCACATAGTTGTGGCCACTATGGCCAAAGAAGAAAAAACTACATAGGGATCAAATGAAAATCAACCGAAGGCCCCTACATCAACTTCCCAACCTTCAACATCATGGGCCTCTACCTCTAATCCATCTAGGCTTAACTTTGAGAAAAAGGATTGGTCTAAATACATAAAGTTACCCTTGAAAATTTCTAAGCTTCTTGATCAGTTGCTTAAAAGTGGACATAATTAGTACAAAAAAATTACTAAAGCAACCCATAAGAGGCATGATCAATTATGTGAGATTGTTAAGGATCACACTGTCACATAAAAGGATAATCCACTCATACCCAAATAATTTAAATTGTACCAATTTTTCCATTACCACTAGCTTTTTGGCCATGACAAAGATTTTTTCTTAGAATTAAAGGATGATTTACAAAAATTGATAGAAAATGATGAAGTAGTACTAGATTCATCAAATCTGATTAGGCCTCAAAACCAACACATGCAAGTATACAAGGATCTATTGAATGCGAATAATAGTCCTTATACAATAGCAACAACTGATGTTAACAATAACTCTCAACTTGCCATGGATTCATTTGTGATTTTGGTACCTCCTCAAGATTAAAAGGGTCATTCATCTGCATCAAGCTTAAGAACTTCTTTTCTCATAAGGATACCATCACCAACAACTTCCAAAGAAACATTCATCATTAGAGTACCCCCTCCCACTGCCACTAAGCCTACAACACATATTGACTAACGTCCTCGCATGCTAGCCAATGCAACAACCTCTTCATAGTTTGATAACAAGAAGTCACCAACCAACCAACACAAGAAGTCTACCCCCAAGCCTAAGGCCAAAGATAATAAAAAAATGAAGACATGGAAAGAAGTGGATCCACTAAAGCCTACACCTATTTCAGCCATCCCCATGAGCTCCAACATTCAAACTACTTTAATGAGTCAACCTAGGAAGGACTATAAACAACAATAGAAAGGAAAGGGAGTGAAGCCACAAATACTAAAACACAAGGTTTGAATCCTAAGTAAAATGGAGGAGGTCAAGGATAATAAAAATGAGAAGACAATGAATAATAACAAGGACTTCCTCAACACCATGGAGCAGGTGAAACTCTTATTAAAATAGAAAAAGACTTCCTTAAGCTTGTATGACTAGGTAATGACCTCCTCTACTCACCATGAAACCTTAGTAAGGATGTTGACTTCAATCCCTCTTAATGAGAACATTCCTAGTAATGAAGAATCCATTCACACAATAATGGTACTACCTTCGCCTAGGGAAGAAATGAAGTTAACCATCCTAGTATTTCGCAATAGTGAGGTAAAGACAAACCCACATGATGGTGAGATAACTAAGGTCCCTCTCTTTATAACCATAAAAGTTAGACAATATAAAATACATAGGGTACATGTTGATGATGGAGTGAAAATCAATGTTATACCTTTTATCATTGTGGAGCATCTAGAATTGGTAGAACATATGAAAAGCACTTTCACTTTTACCCTCAAGTTTTTTAATAGATCATGGGTAGCAATGAAGGGCTCTATCTCTTTAGACTTCATAGCAAGGGAATAATTTCCCATATTTGCCAATTTCTTGGTGGTGGAAGAGATACCAAGATTCAATCTAATCTTGGAAAGGCCTTGGTTACCTTAATTATGAACAGTTTTCTCCTCCATCCATCAAGAAATCCACTTGCCTTACGAGCAAGGTGAAATAATCATACATGGCAATAGTGTGGTTTCCTTGTTTATCAACAATGTTGATGTGGATCAAGGATTTCAAGTGGATTTTCAAGAAGAAATTCCTACTAGCAAGAGCAAAGTTGAGAGGCCCAATAAAGTAAACCAAGCTAAGATTGAAAATAACAAAGCCATGAATGAAACATGGGAAGATCTTACATTCAACATTGTTAGCAAAGAAAATGGAGAATATAAGATTGTGCAATAGAGACGATACACTTTTTTTAATCTTTTTAATATTATAAAATAGTTTCACAACTAAATACATCTCTCAATTACTTAAACCCTATATTAATACCATGTAGCCTTTTTATTTCATAGCCTAAATTCAATCCTTTATTTACATGTTCCGGTTTGTTCTATCTTGCATTACCTTATTTTGACCTTATCATAAATACTTAGCCTTTCTTTTACATGTTTACATAAGATTTACAATTTATGTCCATTCATCATTTATATTTTATGATTTCCTTTAAAACCTATAAAAATACCAGAAAAACTTAAAACATAAAAATCCATAAAAATTTTTAAAACACAAAAGCCATAAAAAGTAATCATGGCCTACCAAGATCTTAAGCTAGTGGCCTGCCAAGGCCTTAAACTAGTAATGCAATCATTTCCCTTTCCCTATCACATCGTAGCCTTTTCCCTACCACATTGTAGCCTAGTACACTATATTTTTCACTTTTATCATCTAACTACTTTACTTTCATGTTTTCCCACAAGTTTTTCTTTATGGCATTATAGTTTAAACACGTATCCTTGTTTATGCACTAAAAACATAAAATACATTAAAAATAAAAATGTTAAAATATGTAAAATTGAAATATTATAGCCAAGGTATCCATGTTAAGAGCCATAGCACTGTGTAATAATAAAAAGAACAATAACAAAATTCCACAAAGTCCTTATTGCCTATGAATAGCCAATAGGAGAATAACATCAACACCACCACTAAAATGACCAAGAACGTAATATCCATGTTAAGAGCCATAGCACTGTGTAATAATAAAAAGAACAATAACAAAATGCCACAAAGTCCTTATTACCTATGAATAGCCAATAGGAGAATAACATCAACACCACCACTGAAATTACCAAGAACGTAATAGGACTAGTATGCCTAAGGAAAAACTAGAAGAGAACGAGGAATATCATCACTAGCATGATCACTAGTACCGTTTCCATCACTTGAAGCTTGCAAACAATAAAAACATAAAAAAATTAGTAGTTGTTATAGAGAAAACATAACAGTAAAAAACAAAACAAAAATGCAAACCAAACTAGAAAAAAAAACATGAATTATGACATCAAAAATTATAAAAAAGACTCTAAAAAAAAACTTTGGATATTCTGGAGTGTTGTCTTTTGGGAAAAAATTTTAAAGACTAGCATCTAACCTATGAATAATTTTTTCTTCACTCATGTTAGCCCAATATATCTCTCTAAAATCTACCCTAGTTAAGATATTCCTCCTCTCAACATCTATCCACTTAGAAGGCTCTTGGGAAGGGGAGGTAGTAGTAGACTCTCTGGAAGCAGTAGTGATATAAAGGGTAGAAGAATCAAACACTACCAAGGAGTCCTTGAACATCTTAAAGGTGTCTTCTGTGTTTATTTCTTGAACAAATATTTAAAGCTTCAAAATTTTTATAGCCTTCTCATTTAACCACTTAAGGTAACTTTCCTTCTCTACCTTGTACTACCACTTGTGGTCCTTTTGTTTCTTGCCACACTCAAGAACCCAAGTGCAATAGTCCCTCCAACCTCTAGTCTTGCACACCAACAACTCTATCTACATGTCCTTTGTTGCACCTTGCTCTAGATGGCACTCCAATAGCATGAGCACTAGATTTCCTTAGTACACAAAGACTTTCTATTGGCCACATGGGCCTCTATAAACTCTTTGCGATCTCTAAGGCTCCTAATTTCAATTGCCTGATGCTTGTTCTCTTTTTCTAAGGTCAAAATCCTCTCTCATAGGAATTCATTGGAGCATTGGTACCCCCAAGAAGTCCTAGCACATAAGAGGGCACACTAAGTGATCCTCTTATATAACCTTCATGGAATATTTTCTACATTGGCCAGTAGTGTAGGTAGCTCATTGAGTTTAACGTCATGCACAGGATCCCATCTAACCTTGAACACTACAATAATCATAATCATAGAAAAAATAAAATATATATATGATAAGAAATAAAAGTAAAAAAAATAGTTTAAACCATTAGAACCATGTGTACATGAGATACAAAGAGCCATAAAAATATAAAATGAAATATGAAAATCCATAAATGATAATAAAGCTCAAGAAAAAATATGCTAACTATTCTTACCAACATTGGGAGCTATCTGTTGAAATTGATCTACCATGTCCTCTAGCATGCCTTGCATAAATTCAACCTTGTTTGGAACCTTAGCACAAGGGTTCAAACAAAACATAGAGGTAGATGATTCTGTAAGAGGCTCAAGCACTAAAACGAGTATAACCATCAACATAATTAGCAAAAATTTGACATAAAATTTAAAATAAAATGTATAAAATTAAATGGATAAGTACTTGGAAGGTCATGTGGGATGTCAATGGGAGGCTTTTCATTAAATGGAAAATCTTCAAACACAGCATCTAGGGCATCCAATGCTTCATTATATACCCTCTCATCTTCCTCCTACTATCTTCATGCTTCCTCTTCTTGGCATCTTTGCTCTTCCTCTGTAATAGCTAGGGCTACCAATTCCTACAAGAATTGCAAAGACAAAATGTAAGACAAGTTAGAAAATTTTGTATGAATAATAACATGAACATATAACAACATTAAGAACATTAAAAAAATATACAAAATGACATGAGCAATAAAAAAATGCATATAAACATACTTGAAATAGTATGATATGCCTTGCCAAACCTAAGGGATATCTTCTTACTTGTTGCCTACTCAACAATAAGAGTTGTTTCCTCAACTCATGCCCTTTTTAACTTTGCCTTAGCTGCACCATCTACTTTTGCATGTACCTCTTTAAATCTCTTGGCATTCTAATGGGTAATATGGGGTCATTTCTCATGTTGTTAGGGGAAGAATAACATGCATTACTAAATTTTTTAGTGGTAACTAATAGTAATTCTCCAACATCTTCAATTGGTGGATCTCAGACTTGCATCATCGAAATAATGTGTTTGGCCCAAGGCTTGGAAAATTAGAAGGGATTATAACTCATCTACTTTTGATCCTTCTTAACAACCAAGAATTCCACAAACCTTCTTAGATACACATCAAAGAATGCAACGTGCATATGACATATGATATTAAGGTTATTGTGGAATTTTCAAATTCCATTACATAGCCTTGAGACTAAGAATGCAACCTAGTTAAACCTAATGTCATCGATGAGAATATTTTTCATGATTCAAGCTTGCAAAATGTCTATGATCTTTGTATGTGATAGAAACAAGGGAAATGACCTAGAACAAAATAGAGGATACATCTCATTGACCTCTTTGACCTTGCACTAATCAAAGGTCAATCCTATGATACCATGAGAGTTAAGACATTTCTCTATCTCCTCTCTATGGCTCACCTCTTTTCCTACTCTTGTGGAAACCTTAACACCATTAGAAGGTACATCAAAGAGGTCACTGAAAGTAGATTCATTGATGCTCAGAACAACAAGCACACCGTGAACATGAGAGATGAAATTCTTGATTCCTTTGTCAAAGGAATCAATTATATTTACCATCTCTGTAGTAGGCATTGGTGGGCTAGGAAGCATGAATAAATTAAACAAACCTACATCCATGATCCTTTGCTAGATCTTCCTAGGTAATTTTCTTGCTAGCCACTCTTGCATTGAGTCTAATTCATCATACTTGAGAATAATCTTCTTCTCCACATGCCCTAAGGTGATCAACACAATGGTAGACTTAGTCATAGGACCTACAACCCAATGCAAGTAGCCCATTAGCCTTTGACATAGTTAGACTAGATGAAGACAATAAATAATAAATAATAAATAAAAATTAAATTTATAACCACATAGTTAAAACCAACTAACTAATTGTAGACAAATTGGCCAAAAGGCAAAATAACTAGAAAACATTGGTCTTACATAAACAAAAATTAAAGAAATATTACTTATTTGGCTTAGGCAACACATGAGCCTTAGAGATCACAAATGCATGTATACCTAGTTTTGAAATATTCCACCAAGTATGAGTTCTAGTGGCCAAACACTTGTGATAGACTTGAGAAAACTATAAGGTATACTTGCTAAAGTCATTCTTTAGTTATTGCAACACTACAAATTTTACAATTGGACCTTGTGCAAAAATTTCCAACGTTGTATGTGCCATGGATAAAACCTAGTAACTTTGAATCAATCCTCCATCATGTACCCTATACCTAAAACATGAGAAAAATAAAATTGATTGGTTCCAATGGCCTAACAAAAATAAGAACAAAATGAAAACCTAGGATGAAACTTATGCTTGCAAAAGGTAGAAGGTTCCAAGAGGATTCTAAAACAAACTATTGATCCAATGGCCTATCATTCAGGTGTTGTTGGCATTATAATAAATGAATTCAAGCATGTCCCAAATATAGGTTAACTTATGCACCCTTGGTGTATACAAATTTCCATACCATTCACCCTCTACCCAAGTGTTGGGATCATCTATCATGAAGTTGGTAATACGTCTAACAGATCTTGGTAGAAGTGTCTCCACTATAATGATTGCAGTGTCAATAGTCAACTGTGACCACATGATCACACTAAATTTTCTAAGAAAGTATTCTAAGAACTCTTTTCTGGTAGGCCTAAATCATAAGGAGCCACAATCAAGAACCATGTTGGAAGTCAAGCTGTTTTGTGTGGACACACCCATGCAACATAGCATCCCAACTAGTTCTATGACTATCAAGATAGGCTTTAAAAAAATGCATTGCATAATCACAAATACAATTGTTAAAAGAAACATGATAACAATAAACAAAATTTGACAACACTATGGCTAAAATAACAAGTTTAATGCCAACGTTGCTACACACTAATTACATGAATATGCACAAAACAGTCAAACTCATTAAGTTTAATCATGATATAAGAAATCAAAATTAATCCTATTAACATTTTCATACATGCTTAACATATATTCAAACTAGTAAAAAACCTCAAGCAAACAATTAACACAAAACTAAGTATTAACCAAGTTAGCAAGCCAAATTGCTTAACACTGAAAATTTTGTAAATGACAAAATATATAACAACAAAACTACTCTTAGCTTGTATGCTAGGGCTTATGGGGGATATAGGGAAAGTGGTGGCAGAAAGAACAATTTTTCAAGCCTATACACTACCATTTAAAACAAAAATCTACATCTCAAAACATCCCATAAGTTTCACTGCAACCTTAAACAGTGTCACAAACAAGCCAAGGTAGTTATAAAAATGTTTACACTCTTCTAGAAATAAGTTTCAGTTCCCAACACTATCAACATAGCAGAAAAAGACAAAACTAAGGGCCTAAAAACTATAATTGGCGAAGGTAGTCCCATACCTAGGAAAATGCATAAAAAATCCAAAAAAATATTTCTAGCTTTAAAAAATGGGAACAAGCCTAGAACAAATGAAAACTTACTCTAACACTACTCTAACAACTATAAGAAAACAAAATTGTAGCCCAACTTGATTGAAATTTTTGCTAGAAAAACTAGTTTAGAGTGAAAAAGATGTAGTAAAACCTTTGGAAAAACTAGGAAAAATTTTCAAAAAAATTCAAAATTCCTATGTCAATGACCTCTAGGAACCTTGGACATAGCCCAAGAACATCAAAAACTGATCAACACTATCAATCTAGGAAGCTTGTACACCCAAGAACCTAAACTACAACTAAACAAGCCAATTCCCATGGCTAGGAAAATTCATGAGAAAAATCAAATTTTCATATACAAAAGTCCTAAAGCAAAGATTTTGATCTAAATACAATCGTACAATCAAAATCCAACATTCAACAAAAACAAAATAAAAAATATCCACTAGAGTAAGCCTAGGCTATGAAAATTTCCCTCACAATTCAAAGAAAATTCATAAAAATAGGGCAAAAGATGAATACCCTACCATCTTGGCTAAAGATATGTCACCTATGGAATGATTGGGAAGCTAGGAGATGATCTTCATAGCCTCTTCTACATCGTCCAATGTGGGGTTTTTACTAGATGATCCTTTTTTCTTCAACATCTTGCAAAATAAGAGCAAAAAATCCTTACTTCTTCTACAACTACACTACCTATGGGGTGGATGATATGTAAAATACACTCTCAAATGTTGGGTATTGGAGCCAAGATCTGCCAAGCCTTGCTACCAAGCACTATCTCTATGAAAACCAAGCTTGGAAAAATTACATGTGCAAAGCATTAATGCCCAAACATCCCCTATATGTATATGCCAAAACTAGAATCTTGTGCACTTGAACACCCAATCCACCCATGGTGAACTTAGTATTCACAAAAGGAAAGACCTAATAAGCTGGGTTTGCTTGAGAGTTTTACTTAGGAAGCCTCTTGATCTTGGGTGGACCTGATAAGTAGCTACCAAAATAAAATATAGAAAAATCCCATACATTAGGGCTTAAAACTACACTATATCTATGTGCTAGAAAATCATGCCCAACTAAGCGTACAATTAGTAAACCAAAATATAGGTCTTCAAGCATTGCACAACATAACTTTGATAGTTTATCTTTGGCTCAAGGTGGTCGATAGAGCTTCATACCACCCTAAAACCCTAGGTGTAGCTACAAAAAAGCTTCTAGATGCCAAGAGATAATCCAAAATGACTAGAAACAAAATTATTCAAGGGTTCCTATGTTGGTTGGATGGACCCCATACACTAGCCAAGATATTGGGGTGGAATGTAAGGTAAAAATTCCTAAATAAAACCTTAAATGACCTTCTAAATTGAGAACCCCAACTCTAAACCCTAACTGGATACATTAATAGCCCTACAATTCTAAAAAGATAAGCCAAAAGGAATTAAAACTATTCAAGTCCAACCTTCTACACTAAGGATATAGAGCCTATATGCTAGCTAGTGTATAGAAATCATATTGCAAGCTTTTGACCAATTCCCTTGGCTCAAAATGGCCTGAAAATTGACTAGTGGAGACCTAGAAGCTCAAAACACAAGATTAGACCAAAATTTAACTAGTTTTCAATCCTTGGAAGAGGAATTTGACCCTCCTATATTGAAGACATGGAGCCTATACACTTTCCAGCATATATGAAGTCTATAAACTACCAAAAAACTCTTCTTTGCCTTCCCATGTTGTCCAAGAATCCATATCTTAGCATAGAACCCATAGTGCTGACACTGGTAGCCTAGGAACCTAGAAAACTTAGATGAATGAGCCCAAGATTGGTCAACACCTATGTCATACATTGGGCACACATGCCATATATGTTGGCAAGCATATGGGATTGGGTGTGGAGGATTTTGATAGGTTTAGAACACTCAAAGTTGCTTAAAATTTAATTGATAAAGCCCAGGAAGCCTAAACTAGAAGCCAATTATGATTTAACCCTATTTGAACTAAAAAAAATTAGTTTTAATCCTTATACATTGAGGCTTGAGGCTCTATACGTTGGCCAATGCATAGGCTAGCATATAACCTCCAAAATAAGCTTGTGTTAACCTATTTTAACTTGAAAATTAGTCATTTTTTACCATAAGACCTATGCACTACTTTGGAAGCTTAATATAGCCAAAATACCAACTTTGACAACTCCATGAACCAATTTTTCAACTTAAATGCAATGGGGCTTAAGCTACATATGGTAGCCAATGTATATACCAAGGTGTGAACAATTGTAAGGCCTTATACCAACACAAATCGACACAAAAATTAGCCTATCTTCTTCCCTGATCCATTTCACTAACACCCAAAGCCTATGACATCTAAAAACTAGTCAAAAGAGCCCCTTAAATCAAATTTTGCAATGCATACATTAGTAGCTCAGGTGTAATACAATTCCCAATGTATAGGCTAGCGTATAAGTCATGAATAGCCTTTTTCCTAGGTCAAAATAACCATACATAGTACATAAGCCCTTCTACCAAGCCTGGAGGCTATCACAAGAGTCTAAGAATGCTTGAAACTAAGTCAAGACCACCTAGAAGCTACATATCTTAGTCTTATATGCTAGGACACTAGTCCCACATGTTGTCCAATGTATGAACCCAATGTGTAAAGGTTTGGATAGTCAAGACTTAGTCTAGGCTTGCTAATTCTTAACCCCAAGACACTCCAACCAACCATATAATGACCCTGCTAGGACACATAGGCCCCAACCATGGCCTACTAAGGCCTAAAACTAGCAACATGTGACCTTAATTAACCTTGTCTCACCCTCCTTTGCCTTGTTTGACCTGGTTTCACAATGATTTAGTCTTATTTGACCTTATTTTACTCACTCTTTACAATATTTGACATTGTTTGAAACTTTTAACACATAGGTGCCAATTAATGTGCTTTTGGTTAATGTATAGGGCTGTAAATATGAACACTTAGCTTACCTATTTGTTTGAATGAACCTTATGGTGATGTTTAGAGATCCATCAATCTTAGTTACCTAGATCTTGAGCTTGAAAGCCTATTCAACCACATAGACTCTATAGAAAATCCCCTCAAATGGCCTTAAAACATAGTTAAAATACTTGATCTCAAGGCTAGTGACATTATTGAAGACTGTCCAGCTAAGGTTCTGGTCACAACCCACAATGGCGAGGAGAAAACACTAAAACTAAGATCCTCACTTAAACCATAGTAAGCTCAAGACATCACCAAGGACCTTAAAGATAACATCAAATACTTTGCTTGGTCATACAAGGATATTCCAAATCTCAATCCATGGTTAATACAACATAACATCATACTTAACCCTAGTATCAAGGCCATCAAGCAAAAAGTGTATAAAATTAGACTAGATCTAGCCTTGGTAGTTCATGATGACATCATGAAACTTTACCAAGATGATTTCATTTAAGCTGTCAATTACACTGATTAGGTGTCCAACATAGTGGTAGTTCCTAAGAAAAATGGGAGTATACATATTTTCTTCAATTTTTGAGAGACAAATAAGGAAACTATCAAAAAAAATTTCAATTTACCTAGTATTGATAAACTCATTAATACTAAAGTTGGCCATGCCTTATTGTCCTTAATGGACAGGTTCTCAGGATACAACCAAATTTAGATTAATCCAAAACATCAACCATGTACAACCTTCATGACACCTTGAAGAACCTTTTGTTATACCATGATGTCATTTGATTTAAAGAATGCAAGTGCAACCTATCAATGAGCTATGACCTACATATTCAGTGACTACATGCTAGGGTTACTTAATGATAATGTTGATGATATAGTTGTGAAGTTCACAATAGCCAACAACCATGCACATGACCTTGATCTAGTACTTCAATGATTTCTGAAGTATGAACTTAGACTTAATCCTAAGAAGTGTGTCTTTAGCATCAAGACTGGTAAGATGCTTGGTTTCACAATATTGGAAGCTAGGATATGTGTCGATCCTAATAATGTTAAGGCCATTACCAATTTGGTAGCACCTACTAACCTTAAGAAACTTATGGATTTACAATGTATATTGCAATTTATTCATAGGTTCATCTTAAGGCTTAAAGATAAGCTACAACCCATGCAACACTTACTTGAAAAAGGAGTTCACTATGAGTGGACTACCCAATGCCAAGAAGCCTTTGATAACATTAAGTAATAGTTGGCTCAACTATCCATGGTGTATCCACCACAAAAAAATAAATCATTTTACATCTACCTCATAATTTCTAACACATTCATAGCCTCTCTACTCTATCAAAAACAAGATGAAGGAGTAGGGCTTCCCATATACTACTTAAGTCATGCATTGATAGCTTATGAGACCTGATACAAAAACATTGAGAAGTATTGTCTAGCCCTAGTCTTCTCCTTAAAAAAGTAAAGAAACTACCTTTTGAGGAGTCAAGTAAATTTCATATGTAAGAAAACTTTGCTTAGAGAAATAACAACCAACATTTACAAGAGTAGTTAAATAGCCTAGTGGAAAGCCATAACAGCTAAGTTAAACTTGCATTACATCTCCCAAGCCTCAACCAAAGGCCAAACATTAGCTGCATAACTTACAGTTTCCCTAGTTGAAGACCATGTAGTCATTGACCTTGAGTACTATAAGGAGCATGTTAACATTGCTAATGAGGAACGTAAGGGTTATGAGGCCATTGTGCATTTTGATGGAGTTTCTACTACCCATGGAGCTAGTTCTACTACCATCTTAACATCACCCTCTAGTGTAATCCAACCTTTCATTTACCGTTTTCAATTTTCATGTACCAACAACATAGCAAAATATGAATGATTAATCAAAGGAATGATGGTAGCTCATGACCAAGGAATCAAATGTTTGATGATAAGAGGAGATTTACAAATTTTAGTAAACCAAGTAACTAAGGTCTACACATGCAAAGCCAAACATTTGCCACCCTACTGTGACTTATCTAAGAAACTAATGCAACAATTTACAAATTTTGGCATTCAACATATACCCTAAATCAAAAATATCTTAGCTGATGCCATTGCAACCTTAGCCCTAAATGTGATGTCAAATGCGTTTAGCAAGTTACCTTCTTTAACAAAGAACTGTGCTCTTCCCATCATGCAAAACATTGAAGGCCTCTCTATAGCCACTATCGAAGATGTTTCTCAAAAAGAATGGTATGAAGATATCAAGTTTTACCTAATGCATGGTGAATCTTCATAGAACTTGGGTGCTTCTCAAAAGGACACTATATGTAAAAGATCAAATTAATATGCCATTCTAGCTAATAACACACAATGTTGAAGGTCTTATGATGACATATTATTAGTGTGCTTGGATAAAACTGAAGCTATTATAGTCCTTAAGTATTAGTGTGCTTGGATAAAACTAATGCTCTTATAGTCCTTGAATAAGTTCACAAAGGTGTATGTGGAGGACATATAGGACCTAGAGCCATGAAAGAAAAATTTAGGTGGTTAGGATTTTATTGGCCCTATATGGAAAGTCATTACCTATAGAAGGTTAAAAGTTATGATGCCTATCAAAAGCACAAAAACATAATACATGTGCCACCAACTAAGTTACACACTACTCAAATCACATGGTTGTTCCAAAGATGGGGAACTGACATTATTAGATCCATAACACCTAAGTCTTCCATAAGGCATAGCTTCATCATCACTACAACCAAATATTTTACAAAGTGGGTGAAGATATTCCTCTAAGGAAAACAACATCTCAACAAGTTTGTAAATTCATACTAGATAACATAGTGGTCCATTTTGGCATATCTCTAACTATAGTCACACATAATGGAGCATAGTTCAATAGCTAAGAAACGTAAGCCTTTTGTCAACAACTAAGCATTAACTATTTCTTTTCATCACAATACTATCCTAAAGCCAATGGACAAGCTAAAGTTAGCAATAAGGTCATTATAAGCTTGCTCAAAGATATGCTAAACAATAGCAAATGCAAGTGGCATGCACTTTAAGCCTATAGGACTACCTTTCAAACTACAACTGGTGTCATCCCATATATCCTTGTTTACAGATCTAAAGCTATTTTTCCTATTGAATTAAAGGTTCCATTGGTAAGAGTAGCTCTATTTGACTTCATCAATGATGAGAAGAACAAGGAGTTGTGTAGCATCGATCTTGATTCACTAGAAGTATAGTGAATACAAACACTTGCTCACTCGAACAGTATCAAGAGAGGTAGAAGTAGTAGCATCATCATGCTTTAAATAGATGAAAGATCAAGGAAGGAGCTATCCCCTCCAATTTTTTTAATAGCTTGATAAGCATTTTCCAACCCAACTTAATATAATGACTGGAATTTTTCATGAAAAAAATACATGTTGTTCATATTCTACTAATTATAGTAAACCCAGGCAACATATTCTATCTTCATGTTGCTTATTATTCTATCTTCCTATTTCAACTCAAAGAAGGTGCAATTTTATTCTTACTTTACTAATTAGTGCTCTCATGGGTATTAGAATTATTACATGTAGATATTTTATTTCATCATATATGCTACCTCTAATATTTTACAAGTAAAATTGTAACTTTTTTGTGTTTTTACATCATTTTTTCATATTTCTAAAACTTTATTTATTATAAGTTTCAAAACTTATTTTGAATTTATTATTCAACATTATCAATACCTCATTTTTGTAGCCATATTTGTCCTTAATGGAACCATCCCTATTGTTGAGATTTTTGAATGATCTCTCTTCATATCTTAGTGCTATTGTTATTTCATAAGTAGAATGTTAAGAAAGGATACATTGTCATAATAAAAGTATTGTATATGGAACTTAAGTTTTCACCTTGAACTCATCCAACAAGAACTATTTTTGATCTTTTTCAATTTTTTTCATAATTCTTGATCAAGAATTAGTTCTCATACCACACATCCTTAAAGCATTATAGTTTAGATAATTATTTGAAAAAATATATTTTTAAATTGTCCAACTCTAAATATTGTGATTGCTATATTTTTTTTTCATTGTATAGCAAACCATTCATAGTTTTACAACTTGCTATAATATAAAATGTTTTTGCTTATAATTTTAAGAGCATTCTACTCCCAAATATCTATAATTATCCATAATCTCAAATTTTTTATTATTTAGCTAGAAAGTGTAATCTCTATTATTAGTTTCACAAATTAACACTTTTGTTTTTTCAACATTTACTTTCATTTTTGTACATTCACAAAATTTTTGTAGTTGATGCAACATTTCTTTTAACCCTATTTCTGAATTTGCTATTAGTGCTACATCATCTAGAAAGATTAAAAGTCATATCCAAGATTGCTCCAATTTAATAGCATGATTTGTAGGTAGCTCTTTAGTCAACTCTTTTAGTTCATCAATAAAAATGTCAACTAAAGTTAGTAAAAGAAGAAAACCTTCCTTTACTCCTATATTATTGTATTTTTTTATCTTTTAATTCAAAAATTATTTTTCTATATAAATTTTAGATGACATTCAATAAATCAGAATCAACTTTAAGTTTGATAAGTCTACTTCATAATTGTTCTCTGACTACAAAGTCAAGAGCTTTAGTAAAATCCATAAAGCAAATAAATGTTTTACCTTATTTTTTCTTTGCTTTATAATAAATTTTTTATTAATGAGTGAAACTGGTAGCATCTAATATTATTTTAGAACAATACTATGAAATTAATGTAACGTGAGTCCATGGCTTATTTTGGCATTGAATTCAAAATATTAATTTATTGAATTTATAACTAATTAAAATATTTTTTAAAATTAAATTTTTTATATCACACTCAAATTTGGTTGTCTAATTTAGTTTTATATCTAAAGAATAGATCTATAATTAGTTTCTCAATTTGAGTAATAGATTTTAAGATTTTAATGTTAAATGATTTAAAAAGTAGCTTGCAAAACTAAATTTTTTAAGTCAATTAAAATAATAAATTTTAACATGGTAGTTATACCATGTTTTTGCTTGTTACAACCAGCTCAACATGTGTGAATTCTTGGATGTGGAAAAAATTTAGTATTAATGATTTTTACTAGATAAATTATAAGGGGTGTTGGATCCCCAAAAAATGAATAATAATATTTAAAAAATTAAGAGGACATGAGAACATTAAACAAAAATTACAAAGAGAAAACCAAACAGTTTGAGGATCTCTTTTCAAGTTTTTATTCTTACAACTAATACTGAAAATCCTCTTCTCTAAGGTAGGAAAGAATAAAGTATTATCCTTATTTAGAAGCACCCTCATGGGTTTTCACTTCTTACTAAAGGATTTCTTATAAAGAGAATCTTTAAATGTAAACCCAATGGATTATTTGATCCGTATTGATGTGATGTGGCCCTTCATAAATGATCAAAGGATTCCATCATGGGAGCAGCTGAAGGAAGCCCTCACCCCTCCCGGCAGGTCCACTGGTAACCACAGTACTTACGGGGAAAAACTCTTTCTAGAGATATATGAATATATCAATAAAAAATAAAGAGTAAATAATAACAAAAGATAAAATATTTTCATCCTTGAACCTCCAAAACAAAAAGAAATTAGTATTATAGAAAACAAATTAATCGTTCAGCTTTTACTGGGAACATTTTTTCTTAAAGTTGTAGCTGAAAAGAAATATCTTTGAGAATCTGGTATTTGACTCCTAAAGAGAGATAATAGTTATTCCCTTCTTGCTAGAAAATAACTAAGTAAAGAAACATCTAAATAGAGTAGAGAAGAAGTAGTTAAAGACATGTCCAAAGGAAAAAAGGAGAAGTTGACAAAGTAGGCTCACCAAGAATGACTTCATTAATGTTTTTTTTAAGTTATAAATTTTGGGTGTCCATTTCCAAGCATGTTGAGCAATAGAACACTCAAAAAAACACACAAATCTTCACTTTTACAAATAGAACATTAATGAGAAACATTTATCATATTCTTAAGATGAGTGTCGATAAGAAAACCTTGATGAATAAGGCACTATAAAAAATACAAATTTTAGGAAATGTAGGAGCTATCAAAATATCTTTCATTTTCCTTATCCAAAAGTGCAATGATAATTTCATTTTCTATGCCTTATTGAATTTATTATGAATAAAATAATTTTTTGTAATAATCTCATAAGTAAATTTTGAATTAAAAGGAAAAACGTATCTACCATCCTTCTAAAAAATATTTGGAAAAGGCTAACACAAACTATTGTCAACTTTATATAAATTTTCAACATTAAAAATTAATTTTTCAAAATTTTTTAAGTAATCCATCTATCATGCATATGAAGATAAGAAACTATAGTGATACCAAATTTGCTTCAAGTGATACATAATGTAGATGCATTAGTAGATCAAGCTCCTTCATTAAAGGAAACCACCATAAGATAATTTTCTACAACATGTCTTTTGAAATCGTGATATGATTGTAATTTCAATATTTACTAAGCTTGCACTATGTCTTCCAAATTTGTTTAAGAATTTAAGAACAATGAATAAATATGGCCTTATGCAAAAGTAGTGAAAAAAATTATTGGAAGACCAACGATTATCATTCTTAGGTTTTCCTTACATAAGTTTATTTCTTAAAAGGAACATCCAAATATCATTCTCCATTAATGCACATTGTAATCCATTTTGCTACAAGAGAAATTATAGGAAATGTGGAAAATGGTTAAAAGACTAAAAAATGAACTAGAACCTTTCATATCTTATAAATTAAATGTGACTAAAAATTTTGAAAAGATGGATCCACAAAAAAGATCAATGCAGGATGATGATGTATAATTTATAACATGCTTATAGTGATAACTGTTTTTTAATATGCTAGTTATCAACTTCATAATAATAGCTTGAAAAAGGTTAAAGGAGTCATTTAATGGGGGCATGTGGCTTTCTTGAGTAGTATCACTCTAAATGTCCACCTCCTCAAAAGAGCTTACTTGTACAAGTTTAGTAATGATGACACTAATAAAAAAAGGAATTTTTGGGAATGGATTATCTAGTCTTCTCCCATTGTGTAATCTTTTATACACAATTCTATGTTCAAGTCTTGTGGTCACCTTCATTCTATAAATAGAGAATGGCTTTCTCTCATTTTTACCTTTTTCCAAGAGAGAAAAGACTATGTTAGTTTGAGATGTGAGGAGTAGAGGAAAGGATGAGAGAAGATATTATGTTGGGCTACTTCTACCTTATCATTTGGACTAAACATGATATTTTTTTTTTAGTGATTTGTAAAAGCTTTTATGAAGGCACAAGAGGCTAACTTTGTTTTTGTTGTTGGAGGCTTTTGGGATTGATTTTTAAAATTCATTTTCCTTGGTTTTGTAAAGGGTTTTTGCTACACCTTGGACATTTAATTTAAAGCTGATTCTTGAGGCAACCAACTAGATAGTAACTAATGAAGCATAGTTTGATTAGTTGCATTGATGGACATTTGTTGATGTAGCCTCATTGATGTAGCCTTGCTAACATATCCTTGTCGATGCATGATCACATGCATCCTTGCAGATGCATTGATGCTGATGAAGTAAAGCCTATATAAATGCATGCACCAACGACATTTATAGCAAGTTAAGTCCATAGTGTAGCAAAGATTTTATAGATTTTTCTTTCTAGAGTTAGAATATTTTCACTCTGAGTGCCTACAGTGTGAATCGAAGAAATTGTACAAATCTTTATTTGAGCATCATGTACTTGAACACCTTGATGTGAATGATAATAAAGACAACATCTCTGACAATCATTGTAGCACTCAAATTAGCTTAAATCTTTCTTACCAGCATTTTACTTTAAATGCAGTTCAAATTTCATGTTATAATAATTAAAGTAATTAATCATGAAAACATGAGTATGACTAATCCAAGAATAATGTACAATGCTTGGTAATCCTAGTAGTGATCATTTGGCACACCTAGTAATCATTACTTGGTAACCCAAAGGTGTTAGTATTAGTTCAGGATGTGTACAAAAAGTGGGAATAACTACTTACATTATGATAGTTAGCCTTTATGAAAATTAGGTAGTTAAAATAGTTAAAAAATTATTCATCTTTCTACCTAGAACTTAAGATAAAAATATAAAAATACAAATAAAAACAAATGTCATATGTCTTAACTCACACTTAACCATATGTAAGAACATACACAAGTGAGAGTTAGGAAGAAAATGATCACATGACCCTTAGGGTAAGACTAGTTCTCAAGACCAGGGGGCCTTAAGGGATAGGAATCTAAGCTAAACATTAAAGAAAAAGGATAATGACAAGTACAAAGAAGATGAGAATGAAAAGAAAGCTAATCAAGGTAGCAACCAAAGGAGAGGAACTAGCAGGCATCATTCTCCTGGTTTCCCTTGTTCTTTACCCTCATCATCCTCTTCATATTCTTTCTCAAACTCCTACAAGGGGAAGAGAAGCTAAGACAAAAGGAGGAGTAGTCAAGATTAGGATAGAGATGATCGGTGGGATAGAAATGAACACAGGTCTTGATGGGATGATTGAGAATAGAAGCAAGGACAAACACAAGAGGAGGAGCATCATTACAAAAGAAGGCATAGTAGGACTCATCACAAACATCATGGCCATGACAAGGATCACTATGATTATCATGATTATGTTTAGCCTCTTCTAGCTACCTAAAACATCTTTAACGTCTCAAAGGTAGTGAAAATACCTACAAGATACTTGAATTAAGAGGTTGAATATGAAAAATATCTCCAGGTTTGAAGGGGAATACAACTCAAATCCAAAAAATCATCTTCAAGCCTTTCATGATGCGTGTGCCTTACAAAACATAGAGAAAAAATGGTAAAAGCTAAAGCTATTCCCAAAGACACTTGTCAAGGAAGTTGAAAGATGGTATTGGTCCTTAGAACTAGAATCTATTTGTTGATGGAGTACTATGTTAGAACTTTTTAATGACAAATACCAAATGTACTCTAGAGTGTCTACCCTGTGGAGACATATCCAAGGATGGAAACAAGGTAATTATGAGTCTTTAGATGTAGCCCTGGGTAGGTACTATTCTCTTCTACATTAATGCCCAAGCCATGGATACTCCCAGGAATCAACTTTCTCATATCATAGATGGGCTCAAAAATGAAATAAGGAAAATACTTGGGATCTATGCCTAAGAAAGACTTTTTGATTTATGGGTCCATCAAATTCAAAGGTTAATAGATCAAGTGGCTAAAGAAAAATAAGAACTCAAAAAATGTGAAAGTACGGAAGAGTACAATAGGAGCCCCTTCATTTAAAAAAGGAGGTGTGTTTATGTGACCCTAAGAAGGAAGCATCCCTTGATAAAGTGATGCAAAGAAAACCTTGTTAATACAAAAATCTGTTACTAAAATACTAACCAAGGTGGATAAGATGTGAGACTTCTTGGATGAGAAGCTTCAAAAAACTCTAAATATTGTAGATCAAAGAAGAGAACAAGGGAATAGAGAACAAAAAAGAGGAAAAAGGATGTAGAGCAAGGTTATTACAAAAACAAGGGTAAAGTTACAACAATAGAAGAGGTTGCAAATTCTAGAATGTACGCTTTAAATCCTAGATTGGCAAAGTAGCAAGAACCCAAGTAGTTGCCTCATCTACAAGGGAACTATAGGCAATAGTTCTACCAACAAATGTGTTACCCAAGTAGAGCACCACCTTAATCGTAGAAGCAATATCAGCAATGGAAACACCAACAATCATGGGAGATACCACCTCTATGATAGCAGTATCCCTATAGGAAACTTGATCCATATGGATATTATGTCCAAAAGCTTGCATCTTGGTGTGACTCCTCTAGCCATGCCTCCTTCCCTTACCACTACTAACCTTGGGAATACTACATAGCACATTCTCCAAGGGGGAGACCCCTTTTTCCTTTCATCCTCCTTAGCACTTGTCAACTCTTGCACTATAACCAATCACTCTATTGTTGCCTACTCCATCTATACAAGGTGAAATCCCCACATAGCCATAACAACAAAATGATGTAAGAATGGTAAATCTATAATTTAATATCCATATGAATGGTCCTAAACCAAATCCTTATAAGAGATTGTTCTTTAGAACCAATAGGCCCCCAAAGCCCTTGCAAATTTCCATGGCTACTAACCCTACTGTCTCTACCTCTAAAAATACTACCAAACCATATTTAAGCTATACATCTTCCTAGATTCACACTATCATGATAACCCATGCAATCATAGATTGAATAAAGACTATCCCTCTTGGGCTAGTGAAGGACATTGTGACCACCATCTATGGGTGGTTCTATCTTGCTAATTTCCTTATGATCCATGTGAAAAACTGTGAGCGGAGCTTCCCTATCATTATAGAAAGAGCATGACTAAGTATGATCGATGCCAAGATGGGGATCCAAGACCTTTCCTTAGAAATTTCCAAGGAGAATGAATTTTGCAAAGTCAAGAAGAAGAGGGTTCTATGCATTACATACAGTGACATAGGATGTCATTGCATGTAGAAACTATGGATAATTAAGGATACATTACTTCATGCATGTATTCAATTTTCTGAAGTAGTAGTAGTTGGAAAGGACCTATATGTAGTAGTAGCAAAACAAGAAAGTATCCAATGGTAGATAACAAATGACCGAGCTGAACCCACTATGTGCATGAAACCATCCGAGAGCCTCACAAGTACTTATGTTGAGAACATGGATGAAATGGAGCAACTCCATCACCAACTCTCCCACACATAAAGTGACATGAATTGGAGAGAGTTAGAGATCCTTGAGCAATTCAAATAAGAGCCCCTTGAATTAAAATCTTGATTGAAAACGATGGAATATGTCTTTCTTAAAAATGGTAAGCTAGTAATCATCAATGCCACACTTGCTCTAAAATAAAAATACAAGCTATTAAATGTGATGAACAAATGTCCAAAAATATTTGCTTGGTTATATCATGAGCTTACAAGAATCAATCCATGAATATGCCAATATTGTATCTATTCAAATTCCTCCATCAAGCCAGAGAAGCAACCGCATTGCCAGTTGAACCCCAAATTGAAGTAGGTTATCAAAGAGAAGATTGAACAACTCCTCAAGGCTAGGTTCATTTACCCAATTGTAGATAGTGAAAGGATTATTCCATTCATAATTTTTCCAAAGAAAGGAGGAAAATGGGGAATCTATATGGACTTTCAGCTACTAAACATGGCAACTTACAAAGATCACTTTCCATTGCCATTTGTTGCCCAAGTGTTGGATACCATAGCAAGGCATTGCTATTACAATTTTTTGGATGGTTATAGTGGCTATAATCAAATATAGATTTTACTAGAAGACCAAGCCAAAACTAAATTTATAAGTTCTTGGGGAACTTTTGCATATAGAAAGATGCTATTTGGCCTATGTAATGCACCCACTACATTCCAATAATTAGTCCTCAACATATTTCAATAGTAAATTGGTAGTAGGATAGAAGTCTTTATGGATGACTTCTCTACCTATGGTGCCACATTCAAGCAAGATTTTGACCATCTTGAGTAACTGCATCAACACTACATGGAGACTAACTTAAAGCTCAACTAGCAAAAGAGCCATCTAATGATCCAAGAGGGTATTATACTAGGGCATAGAATTTCAAGCAAAGTGATAGAGGTGGACTTGGATAAAGTACAGGTCATCCAAGGAATTACAAAGCAACCAAAAATGGTAAAATATGTTAGGTCATTCCTTAGCCACACTGGTTATTATAGGTGCTTCATTGAGAAAATTTTAAAAATCACTAAAGCATTGGTGAAGTTAATAAAGAAGGATGCATCTTTCACTTGGACCAAAAAATGTGAGAATGCATTTTAAGAGTTAAAATAAAAGCTCATAAAAACTTCAATTCTACATGTGCCCAACTAGTCTAGGCCATTTTACATTATGAATAATGCATCTAATTATGTCCTAGAAGATGTGCTTACATAATTGGATGATAAAAAATGTCCTTACTACATTCATTGTACAAGTTGAAGCGTTGTGGAAGAACAATTAAACTACATAACTACAAAAAAAAGAGCTTCTATTGGTGGTGTAGGCCTTAGAGAAATTTAGGTACTATGTGGTTAGATATCAATTTTTTATGCACACAGATGATAGTGCTATCTAGTTCCTCATAAACAAACTAACAATGAGCCCCTGTATCATATAATGGCTAGTGATTCTATAGGAGTGCAATCTCACCATAGTGGATAGAAAGAGAATCAAAAATGTGATTGCTAACCACTTGTCTCATTCATGATGGGAAAATAAAGAGGATTAAGGACCTTTATTTGATCAATTTCCATATGAACTCCTCTTTGCTAAAACTATTAAAATGCAAAGTTTCGAAGGTACTAATTAGTACAAAAACTTCTGCTCCTATCTACTAACCCAAGAGATGCCATAGGAATGGGATACTAGGAAGAAATAACAATTTCTTCACCAAACCAAACACTATATGGAGATCTAGTGCAACCTTTATAAGGTTTACATCAATGGCTTGATACGTGCCCAACAATAATGAACTTTGAATCCTCCAAAATGCTCACAAGGAATGGAAGGATATTACTAGCCAACCATCTTTAGGGATACTCATTAGTTCTTTCATTCATATGAGGATTACCAATGAGATGGAGGGATGACTGTATGGATGGAAGGACCACAATAATGGATTCAACCATTGGAGCCTTTCGATCTTTGGTGCATTGATTTCATGGGGTCCATCAAATCCATGTCCAATGAAAAGGTGTACATCATTGTAGTAGTTGACTATAGTATAAAATGAGCTGAAGCTACTGCTATTACCAACTGTTCATCTTCTACCACAGCATGGTTTGTATAACAAAATGTGATAAATAGGTTTGGTATGTCAAAGGCACTAATTTCTGATAATGAAACACATTTTACAAGTGCAACTTTTTGGAAACTAATGCAACACTTGCAGATAAAACACAAACTTACAACTTCATACCACCCCCAAGCTAATAGTCAAGTAGAAGTCACAAATAGGGAAATAACTAGAATACTAACTTGTGTAGTTAACAAATATAGGAAAGAATAGAGCACAAAATTACCCTTATGAGTTAGTATACAAGAAAATTCCAATGCTTCTAATCCAATTAGAGCTTTGTACAGTTTGAAAAACTTATGAACTTGACCTTAATTTTAGTCTAGCACAAAGAGACTGATTACTGACACTAAATGTACTAGACAAGAACTGATTAGTAGCCCTATCTATGAACAAAGTACACAAGGCACATACCAAACAACATCATGACTTAATAATATGGGAAGTTAAATTCCAACTAGGAGATAAGGTTCTTTATTAGAATCGCATGCACATACAACAAATAAAAAAATTCCAAACACTATGGGAATGACCTTATATTATCCATGCAACTTTTCCATCTGGAACCATGAAAATTTACCACCCTTCTAGCCCAAAAATAAATTTTTAGTCAACATTCAATAAGTGAAACCTTTCCTTAAATCAAGAATAACTAGTGGCACAAACACTTCAATCGATGACCAAGCATATTCTATCTTTCAAATCTCTTCCTTCCATGTTAGTCATGGGGAAGATGGCAATCCATGTTAAGATTCTATGATAGCTGCTCAATTTTTTAAATTTTTTATTTTACACTATTCTATATACATTTTTATTTTTCTTGAATATTTTACAATGTATTTTATATATTTTTCCCTTGTTTATTTTTCCTTACATGTTATTTTTCTTCTCTCTTATTCATCAAGAATCTTGCATTTTTGCCATAGCTACTACTACTGGAAGTTCATTTAAAACTGTA
>MNCI01014032.1:75410-100393 GCA_015680685.1 Gnetum montanum
TAGCCTATCACTTAAATTCCATGATGAGGCCAAGCAAGGTCATAGCCTTCTCCACCCATGCATGTGGTGCTCTAAGTGAAACATTCCTAGTCAACCTTCCTCTACTTATATATATAGAGATAGAGAAGTGATTTAAGAAGAATGGAAAAGGAAGGAAGATACTCCTTTTTCTATGTATTAACAAAAAAATATGCAAGAGGGAATGCATAGCGAGCTATGCCAATGACATACTCTACCATGCTCCTACCACATCTTGGCAGGAAATGATGAAGGATAAGGTAGCTATGAAGCTATAAAAAGAGGAGCAACCATCACCACCACCTATGAAAGAGACCACACCAAAAGTGTATGAAACTAAAAAAAGGCTTCAAAAAATCTATGAGTAGTAGTTGCAATAACAACAAGGTTCAGTAGGTGGTGGGAAGTCATTAGTTTACCATCCAACATTAAGCCATCTTAATGAGGCCACCAAGACCATTAGTTTACTGGAGGAAACCACCTTGCAATTCTCAACATAGAGAACATTGACTTCCACAAGAATGAATCCTAGTGCCTGGGAAGTTATAGTGTCCATCCCTAGATAAGAGTTCCCTAAAATTTTTGGAACTACTACAACTTTCTTAGTGCACTTGGAGGAAGGCAAGGGGACAACTGTCCTAGTGATGCAACACCAAGGATAAGAGATAGTGGCAAAAGTGATGATCGATAGGGTGGTAAAAGCCCTTAATGATCCTATGACATCTATTATAGATATTGTTGTAATGGTGGATGTCCAAATGTCTATAGGAGCAAGAAGTGGCTGGTTGAGTGCAACCCAACACAAAGCAGTGTTGGAAAGATTGGTGAGAACCAAGAAAATACTTCTAGAGATCTTTGATCTCCCAAATGAAATCATAGTAAGTGAGTCATAGTTGCTAAAGATAAAGGGAAAAATCATCATTACCAACACCCAAGTACAAGTAGCCACCATTAAAAATCAAATGGTTAGCTACCAAAGTTGTGGAGTTGCGAGCCCGTCTCTCCAACCCTACCATTCTCAACCTAGACCTCACATGAGATGAAGCTTTCCAAAAAATTCAATAGAGAATTAGAGTGTCTTAGAATTCAAAGGAGGTTGTCATATTTAATTGTTATACCTTAGACTTCATGTAGCTACTACTAGGATTAGCAAGTACTACACTATTAAGTGTACCAAGTGATAGTACTATTGGGTAACCAAGTAGTTACACTTATGTGCTCGAGATCAATCATATTCATTCTGCTTAATGAGATTAAAAGTAAATTACAACTAATAGTAAACATTAACTATGAAAATAGTAAATAGTAAACTAATTACAAATATAAATAAAACTAAGTGTTGCTACAATGATGTAGAGTAATCTCGATCTTTATTGCTGATCATGCAATGTGTCCAAGTACATCACACTCAAATAAACATTCCATTTAATTACAAAACATCATACTATGGGCATAAACTATTAAGTATTAAATTCAAGAAAATAAACTAAAAGAGTTCTATTACTAGGCTATCAAATCTGCTATAGATCTGTGCATCCAAGTGTTGCTTATATAAGCTACCTTGCACCTCGTGATATCATTTATACAATAATGTATGCTGAGATATGATAACGTGTCTACAATATCATAACTATGATATCATTGACTTGAAATTTTTGGATTTATCATACCCCCACAAGTGACTCAAAACTTGTCCTTAAGTTAAAACAACATAAGGATGGAGCTCCTTACAAAATTAGGAGGTAGATCTACATGACACTAGCTTCTATATATATGACTCTCTAGTGTCGTAGTAGATTTTAAAAAAATGAATACATGACATGAAAATTTTAACCAAAAAAATGAAAAACAAAATCTGGCAAAGTTGAATGTTGCTTGATGTTATTCCAGGTGGAGGTGGCTCTTCCATAGGTTTCTTTCCCTTGTCATCAAGCTTTTTAAATTGGTATTTATTCAAAAGCACCTACAACTTCTCTTCTTTCATTCTTGGATCATGGACCATTCGTGCTAATGAACTATGTTTGATGGATTTAGCATGTTCCAAGGACATGGTAGTTGCAGAAACATCTTATTAGCTTTAACGTACCACATCACACATTGTCGTTGCTCTTCTTCAAAAGCTCTAGCTTTTTCTCTAATTTTATGATAGTGCTTGATTTGTTGCTACATCCTTTTGTCCCTGATAGCTAGCCTTGACTACTTCTAGTTCTAAGTTTACTACTTAAATTTTTTATAGAGAATCTTTTCTACCTACAAACTCCTTCTCATATAGAGCATAAGTGGCTACTACTTGCTATTCTAGTTTATTTCTAGGCCTACCTACTATTACCATGGCAAAATTAGCATATCAAAGGTTTGCTAATGTCATGTATTTTTTAAGTCTTCTATCTATAGGTTTTTATTTTTTACTTCCGCTTGATAGGTCTAAGCCATGTTGTCCAAGATGGATTGCCAATTAGGATCTTGTGCTGCAATCAAACTAATTTTGGCCTTTTCCATCTAGACCTCTTTCTCATTTATCTGTTTATACATACCCACTTGGTCTTAGAAATGTTCTTTGAGCATTTCATGTTTCTTGGCCTATTTTTACTACGTGCTAATTTCGATAGTTGATTTATGTCTAATGGCATGTACGTCCTCCATAGAGACGATTCTATTTTCTCTTGCAAGGTAGTTCATATCTTAGTTGACCTTAATCAATTGCTCTCTCAACCAATGAATACTTTCTTCTAGAGTGATTTTCTACTTTTCTAGTATGGTCAACTTCATGTTATCTACATAGAGTTGTTTATTTTCTTTCTATAAGGTACCAAGTGCTTTAGCATGGGCATATGATTAGGCTTCAGCTACTAAAGCATTTCATACTACCTTTTCTCTCTCATCTTCTATATCTTTGTTTCTCTTAAGAAGGAAATTGATTTTCTTAGTTCTAAATTATGCTATCTAATTTGGTGCTATGAACTAAGTTGGATCTCTCTTTTCTGCTATCAAGGCTACAAGCTCTTCTTGTACTCTATGAAGCTCATTCTTAGCATGTTTTACCCTAGTTTTGGCCATGATTAATTTTACTTAGGTGGCAATCAATTCAGACTCTATTGTAGTCATATCACTAGGAATATCAAATAGATTTTTCATAACTTGTCTCATTTGCAATAGTCTATCCAACATATCTTCATGTTCTACAGGAGTCATAGAGGTAATAGCTATCATTTGAGCATCTTTGGCTCTAAAAATATTAGCTGGTGGTAAAATAGGTACATTAAAATATTTTTTAATGTGATTTGTGATCACCTCTATAGCTCCTACTACATCATGGTGCAACATGACCACAATTGTGGCTTCTTCTCCGAATGCAAGCACCACTTTGAATGATGCAATGTTCCTAGAAATCTGTTGTAACCATTGGGCCTCTCCTTCTGATTGCAAAAATATCTTTCCACTAGTAGGATTGGTTGAAATGGTTGGCCTAATTGCATTATCAATTACTTTTAATAAATTAGCCTCTTCTCTACTTCCCCAACTAATAATTTCAATAATTTGCTATATATGACTCATTGAAGGTCTATAATCTTGCGACAGTGATGGTGAAACTTGTGGTTGCTACTATTGTTGTCTTATGTGTTGGGTAGTCTCCTCAGTGCCTAGTTGTTCTTCTAATTGGTTCTTTTTGGGAGGCACTAACTTGAGAATTTTAGCATATGAAGCATTTTTTACCTTCCTCAATGCATCATTTGTATACCCTTGGATACTAGCCCATTTACATAACTTATAGATAAGGCAAGGGAATGGAAATGTTAACTTCCCTGCCTTCTTTTCTTTGAGCTGCCTTTGGATTTCTATGAAGTAGAGGTGAGAAATATTTTCATTGAATTTTCCCATTAATATTGCACTTCCTCTAGTTGCATATGTAGAGATTCTATTTTGGTAGGGAACAAGTGATAAGTGTCACTTTTGAAATACATATTTTCTTTTGCAATCAATTGGTTGTATTCTTTATCTTCCTTACCATACGCTCATTGTAACCATAGCTTCTTGGCATCTTTGTTAGATTTGGTTGATATCTATGCCATGTTTGCTCCTTAATTAGGCACATTCAATACCTCTGCAATTGTCTTAACTAAGTAATATATTGACATTCCTTCAATTTTAACTATAGCATTATCCAAAACTGGAGCATTTCTCCTAGATACCATTCTCCATTGTTTATTAGAGTAGGCCAAGTAGAAGATGACTAAATTTGGGACTTAATAGCTTTTGGAGAAAATTCCAAGAATGGACCAAATTTAAGTTCCATAAATACTATCAACATGATGGATTTTTCTTGAATAACTTGAAGGCATACAAGTGACAATGTAAGTTGTTGTCCCTAGATAGGCACTGGTGGAACATCCACTTTTGCTTGAGTAGATTGCTCTATGGTAGGAGTTTGTTGATGAATTTTGAAGGATTGTGCTTCTTACTCTCCTTTTTCTACTTGTGGATTTTGCTCACTTGCTTGTCCTATTCCATGGCATCATGATTTTTTGCTTACAGGTCATGGGAGTTCTCCTTGTGCTTCTCTTTTTGGGACCATCTATAATCAATCAAGGGTTTGGAATTACTAGAATATTCTCATAAATGGGCAACAATTTGATACCCTACTCATACTCTTAGTTATATCAAGTTCTTACTTTATTATGATTGTAGAATCAAAAATTCTACAATAACAACCCCATTAGTACTTTAACTGACTGGTATGATTAATTAGAAGTATTCTTAAACTATTTTTGGCCTTGACATGAGTGATTTACTTTAAAAATTCATAATATGTTTTCTTAGACTTACCCCTATAATACCTTCCATTTGTTAGCAATTTCAAATAAAAAATTGACTCTAGCTCACTAGTACACAACATCCCCCATCATCCACCACCCCCCACCCCCCACGACTAAGGTGATCACTCCAAGATCACATAGATTCAAAAATTATGTAAATTAAGGTAATATTGACCAAGTTAGGGTGTTGGAAGTTGAAGTGTTAGTATGGGCTTCAAATAAAAGTTGGCAACAACTCCCTTCTTATGAAAGTTAGAAATGAAAAATTTTTCTAACTCCCCCACAATATATATAGATTTTATGCATGCAATATAGTAAATGTGACATCATAGATGAGATATCATAGATGTTGTGATATTGTAGATGCGATGTCACCATAGAAAAATCAAAATTTCTGAATGTTTTTTTTTTTTGGAAAAAAATTAGTCCTAGAGAATAGTTGGAAAATATGCATCATGTTGAAAGGGTCTTGACATGGAGATGATGCTTCAGTTGTGAAGAATAAGCTTTAAAAGTCTATGATTAAGAAATCTTGGGTTATGAAATTATATGAGCTATTGATGGAATGGATGAGAAAGACAACATTGTTGTGCTATTAGAATGGATAGTGTGAGTGATATGGAAAGTATTTATTATTATTTATTAGAATCAGAAGGCTCAAGATGATGTGAAATCGCTTGGCAGGTATAAGATACAACAATTATACAAGTGGATCCTCCCCAAAGTAGGCTCTAGCCCTTAATGCCCTTGTATAACCACACCTAAAAGTGTTCTTAGGCACTTAAGAAGTTTAATGTAACACATACTTATTTAGCAAAACATACATATTAGTACCACCAAACTTGAAAAATAACTTCTTAAGTGCACACATGTTACTCAGAATCATAAGTTATGATTATTCAAATAGTGAGATTAAATGGTTTTAGAAGGGATTGTAGAAATCAGGATGTGAGGTGTCTTACCATAGGCATAATAAATTCTTGTGTTTTATTATTGGTTAAGATAATCATTAGCCTTTCTATCCAAGATTCAAACCAAGTCCATACCACATTCTAGTGACATCGCTTCATTTCATCTCTTGGAATTACAATTGTAAGACTATCAATGTTATAAAGAGTACTTTCACTTGCTGTATTGTCCAAGGGAGGAGTTTATTCATGGCACTTTATTTTTATTTTTACATTTTCAGGCATGGGTAACATGTCTTTCTAGTGGAAACCTTAGAAATGTCTTCTCTACTCTTTTATTTGTTAACTATGTCAACATTTTTAAAGTAGCACTTATTTTACTCTTACCTCCATTTTTTGTTAGATCTACAAGGATATAATACAGCCTTAATAGCATGATAGAACTTTACAATAATAATCCAAAAAGAATCCACAAGTCCTATTGATGTCACACCCTTTTCATTCCACTTGGTTCTTCAATTTTTTGTCAAGGCATAATGATCGTAAGTTTATTCTTAGTTTGATGATGAAAAGAATATCATTATGGCCATGGTAAGAACCTCTTATTAATGGAATGGATGGATGGATGTTGTGGGCTCATTGTGTGAATAATCAATCTCTTATGACTTGATATGATAGAAAAATCTTCACCTTATTGGGCTAATCTTGCTTTTATTTGATTGTGTTTTATTAAGGATCAAAAAATATTTACAAAGGGTTTAAAAATGAAATATAACAGAAATGGAAAATATGGTAAAAATTATGAAAAAGTATAAAGAATGAAAAATGTTAAAAGAATTGAAAAATATTAAAAATGTGGAAAATTGAAGAAAAGAGAAAAAATGCAAAAGAAAATAAAAAATAAAAGGAATTGTAAAACAAAGAAAATAGAAAAATTAGCAAGGTACCTACAATTGTAAATGGTCATCCCCATGACTATTATGAAGATCAGGGAAATGGAAGATAGAAGAAGTGAAAGACTAGGTAGGTTAGGTAGATCTCTTTGAGTACTCATAGTATGGTTTGGCTTGTTGGATGTTGATAAGGATAAGATTATGTGGGCTAGATGGATGATGAATATGTAAGGAACCAAATGGATAAGTGGCATGTACTATGTATGGTCTTTCCCAAAGTGGCTAAAATTTAGCCTTTTGGGGTAAATGACTAGGATTGTAATAGAGGACCTTGTTGCCCGATTGTATGGTTACATTTATTATCCATGAATCGTCGCTAAGTTTGGAACAATTCTTGTGGACTTCACTACCCATAAGTGATACTTATCTATTTTCATCTATAGGATTCAAATTCGTTAGATGTTCCTTTTGTACTAAACTCAAATCAAGGTCAAGTTCACTAGCAGTAGCTAAAGTGTGAAGCTCTGCCTAGATTGGAAGTGTTCTTAACTTTCTATAGACTAACTCATATGGAGTGTACCCTATAGGTAATTTCCAAGATGTTCTATAGGCTCATAGGGCATCATTTAATTTTGTACTCCAATCACATCTAAATCTACTAATAGTCCTAGTAAGTATTCTAGTAATTTCATGGTTAGTAATTGTAGCTTGACCATTTGCTTGGGGATGGTATGGTATTGTTAATTTATGGTTGACCCAAAGTTGTTACATGAGTTTCTTAAAGGTAGCACTAATGAAGTGGGTCCCATTTTTTGATATTAGCATTCTAGGTACTCCAAATCAATTCAAAACATGTTTTTGGAAAAACTTAGTAGTCGTTCTTGTTGTACAATCTTTTACTGCTACTACCTCTGCCCACTTTGTGCAATAAACCATAGTCACAATAATGTATGCTTTTTCATTTAACATTGGTTGAATGTGTCCCATTAAATCAATTCCCCAAACGTCAAAAAGTTCCAATGGTTGTATCCAGTGTTGTGGCCCTTCATGTCTAGCCATAATTCCTCTATCTCTTTGGCAACATTTACATGATTGGATAAAGGTATGCACATCTTTGAACAGAGTAGGCCAAAAGTATCCTACCATCAATAATTTAAATTTTTTTCTACGCCTTGCATAGTGACCACCACATAAACCTTCATGGACATCTTATAACACTCTTTGTTGGTCACAATAAGGTACACATCATCTACCAAGCTCCTTTGCACAAATTTTATACAAGTTGTCATTTATTTCCATGTATTGTTTAGCTTTGTGAAGAAACTATTCATGTTGTTTCCTATTCCATTCAACAAGAAGCTTTTGTATGGTGAGATACATTAGGTACTCTATAGTCCATGGTTGTTCTATTGAATTTATAGCCTTTGCTATTCTAGTGAAGAGATCCTCATAAGGAAATTAGTCTGATAATGGTTCTACTTGGTTGTCTATGTCTCATTTCAAACTTGATAAATGATTAGCTACAACATATTTTGTCCCTTTTTAATTAATCATTTTGATGTCAAAAATCTTGAAAAATCACAAGTCATCTTATCACTCTAGGGTTGACTGTTGGCTTGTTCATTAAAAATTGGATGGTACTATGGTTAGTGTAGACATAGATATAGTAACTCATAATGTCTGAATTTTTCAAGTGTGTAAACCATGAACATCAACTCATTTTCAATTGTGATGTAGTTTAATTATGCTTCAATGATGCTCTTTTTGGCATAGTGTATGTACTATGGTCTTGTTTGATCATAAAGTTATGTTAGTACTACGCCAAGTGCATAATTGGAGGCATCAGTTATGATATGAAAAGGACTTGATCAATTTGGGGCTTGAAGGATTGGTTTATCAACTAACTTCTTTTTCAAAGTTTTAAATGTCTTTTCACCAATCCACTCAAAAGATACATCCTTCTTTGTGAGTTATACTAGCGGTTTGGCTATTTTCGAGAAGTTTTTGATAAATCTTCTATAGTATCATATATGGCCTAAAAAGGATCTTACATCTTTTACTATCTGTGGCCTTTAAGAGATATTTTGGATGGCTCTAATTTTTTTAAGATCTACCTCTATATCCTTTTGGGAGATTTTGTGTCCAAGTACTATGCCTTCTTGGACCATAAGATGGCTCTTCTACCAATTGAGATTTAGATTAGTTTCAACAAATCTTTTAAGTACTTGTTCTAACCAGTCCAAGGCTTGTTGGAAATCCAACCCGTATGTGGAGAAATCATCCTTGAAAACTTCAATACCATTGCCTATTTGCTTTTGGAAGATGCTTAAAACTAGTCTCTAGAAGGTTGCTAGAGCATTACATAGGCCGAAAGGCATTTTTCTGTAAGAAAATGTTCCCCCTGGGCTTGTGAACGTGGCTTTTTCTTAGTCCTCTAGTGCAATGTGGATTTTATTGTATCCACTATACCCATCCAGAAAAATATAGTACTCATGTCCTAAAATTATGTCTAGGACTTGATCAACAAAGGGTACTGGGAAATGATCCTTAAATGTGGCTAATTTTAACAATTGGAATTCTATGCAGGTGTTCCATTTGCCTCCCTTCTTTGGAACTATCATCAAAGGACTTGCCCATTCATTATCCACAATTGGATAAATGAATTCTACCTTTATCAAATTTTAAGTTTAGGATTAAATCTTTGTTGAGATTGGAATTTTGGTTTGATTGTAGAATCAGTGTAGATCTAGTGTTGGTAGATTCATCTATCAGTTCTTGTGATCTCATCATAAGACCACGTGAATGTTGTGGCCCATCTATTGAGCACTTCTAGTAGTTTCATTTTTTATTCCTTGTCTAGGATGGCATTGATAATTAGTGACTTATTGTTGCTTAGAAATACAGATTCTAATGTTGTTGATAAGGCATTCAATTCCAGTGGTTTTGGTTCCATTGTGTCTAGGATTTCCAATTGTCCCAAATCTATTTCTTCCTCTTGATTATTCTGAGGGTAATAGTGTCTTTTCCTTAACAGTTCTAGCTTATCTATTTCTTCTACATAGGTATTGATAATTAATTCTTCTGGTTCCATGTACTTATCAAATTGGGTTCTTTCACTAGTAATGAGCCACTAGGTGCCCTCTTTTTGGGTGGCTACTGCATACAGGCAATTTTTCATACAACTTGTTTATATGTATTAATTGCATGCCTTAGTCTCTTTTCAGCTAATGGTCTAAATTCTTTGCATGCAATTGCACCTGTGATCATTGTATGTGATACATGAAACCCCTCGTCTATGTATGATTCCAACTTTATCTTCCTTGGAAATTTCCAAGGATATATCACAAATTCCAAGCTTAGCATCCACGATGCTAAGCGAAGCTCTTCCCATGATAATTGGGAAGTCTCCCTTTTTTTCTCTACATGAACTACTAGAAAATTAGTAGGATAAGACCAGCCACTGATGGTGGTAATCACATCATCCACCTATCCAAGTGGAATTGTGATTGACTGGTTTGTGAGCTCTAAACAAATGTTACTTTTCTTTAATGGTGGGAGGTTCTAGGCCTGGTACCTATCTTGAGATATCATATTTACTCTAGAACTAAAATCCAATAAATATTTGCATGGTCTTTGTCTTGCTATTTGGAGACAAATTAGGGGACTTCCTAGATTAGTTCTTTTCTATGAAAGAGCCCTTGCCTTGATCCAATGGGTTATTGTTTGTGTGAGCATGGTAGTTGTGATGCTTGGACCTAATGAAGTTGGAAGCTTATTGCATTGGCAAGGATTTGATGTGGATGGGATGAAGTTGGGTGTATTCCCCATTTGTTGAGTCTTCTCTGGGCTTGTTTTGAAGAACAATCATTTCTTAGGTTGAGACTCATAAGTAACATTC
Source organism: Gnetum montanum (assembly GCA_015680685.1). Classification (NCBI taxonomy): domain Eukaryota; kingdom Viridiplantae; phylum Streptophyta; class Gnetopsida; order Gnetales; family Gnetaceae; genus Gnetum; species Gnetum montanum. The sequence goes on from MNCI01014032.1 coordinate 85,942, forward strand.
CTCTCATATATATTAACTATCCTTGTAGTGCTTTTTGGCTAAGCTTGTGATGGAAAGTTCCCCTACATAACAAGAGGTGCTACTAGTGGCATAGGACTAAAGTGTTGAGTAGCAACTCCAGCTATTGGTGGGTGCACATATAAGTTAGAATCAATCCTAGGTAGTGTTGATTTGTGATATTATGCTAAATAGTATTGTGGGATGTGAACATTTGCATGATCAAGTAAGGCTGGGTGCTAGAAATAGTATCCATAAGGATCCAATTGTCGATATGGATACTATTGGCATAGTGGTGGCATGGCCCATGATTGCAGTTACTACCATTGCTGATGGTAGTTCTCCTATGGCTGTGGCAAGGCTCCACTAGGACAATACATTGGTTGAGGTTGTCACTTGTAATTACCTTGAGGATAAGGTAACCATTTGGGGATTTTCTTTTGAACAAATTGTGAATTAAGTGCATATGCTCAAGTTTCTTACAGATGTACCATGACTAGAGAACATCCCTTAGGATGTTCATACTGGCACATAGTGTAACCTTCATCATTTGTGGAACTAGCATCTAAGTACCTAACTACTAAAGCAACTTTGGCCTTTTGTCCAAGTTCCTTCTTCTTCTTTTTATCTCTATCTCTGTTGCGTGGTTATTCTACTTTATCCTCCATAATCTTTAGTGTTGTTGTACATTGTTCATATACTAAATCCCACATTTTTGCTACTTATGCTACTACATTAGCAATAGATTTCTGAATTGATAGCATCTCTTTCTTGATTACCTAGTCCAAGGTTTCTTCCTCTTGGGTATCACATACCTATGCATCTCATTTTTAGATTGATGGATCCCTATTATATTCTTCAGCTAATTCTCTTTTTTTGAGTTCTCCTTCTTCTTTTGCCACTTTATTAATGAGTCTTTGGAGCCAATGCATGGTTAACTCTGATAGTCTTCCTTGGGCATAAACCCTAAGTGTCTCTCTTGTTTTTCTTCTCAGTTCATCTATGATGTGTCTTAGCTATTTCATTGATGAAAATCCATGGCCTAGGCAATTGTGTAATAGTGAATAATATCTGTCCATTGCTACATCAAGAATCTAGTGAGTCCCTTATTTCTAGTTTTGGATTTGCTTCCTTAGGTTCAACACTCATGAATATGTCTAATATTTATCATTAAAAATATCAAGCATGGTACTCCATTATATGATGGATTCAAGTTCCAGTGACACATACTAGCTTTCTACTTCCTTCACAAGTGTTCTAGGAAATAGCTTTAATTTTTGCCAATCACTTCTATGTTTTGAAGGGAACAAGCATTGTGAAATGCTTGAAGGTGATGCTAAGAATCAATGTTATAACCTTTTTCAAATTTGGGCATGTTATTCATATCTAGCCATTTAATTTGTCTATCTCTCATGTGCTTGGTTGGTATGTAGCTACTTCCTAAATGTTGATCATGATCTAAGTTGCCATAAGGGGTTCAATATCACAATCATGTTCATGGGCTCTATGGTAGTGGTGACTCCTTCTATGCTCATGCCTCTCTTGATCCCCTCTTCTCTTTATGTGTCTCCTTCTTTCATACTCTTCATCTTTTGAATTAGAATACCTTGAGTATCAATCATGATGACCATGAGCTCTTCTCTTTTCCCTACCAAAATCTTGGTACTTGTGTTATCTACTTTCATAGTGCTCTAATGATCATGATAAAGCAAATGAGGTAGCAAGAGAACAGTGCTAGTTGGTTCTCATTTCATGACTCTTATGAGTTTTCTTATAGGGCTTAGCAGGATCCCTTAGCCTAGAGTTCTACCTATATCTTGAGTTAGTAGCCTCCCCCTTTTGTGTCTCTACCAAAGTAGAGTGAAGTTGGGCTTTGATAGGTTCTTCTAGTCTAATGATAAGTGTCTTTGATGACTTCTCATGGTTCTGATGGAGTTGTTCTGAAATGAATCGATTAGCATCAAGCTCTTTTATAACAATAGATGTGTTGTCTTGCTTCCCTTTGGTATGAGCATGTTTAATTTCCATAGAAACATCCCTCTTTATCTACTTCCCTGTAGGTTCATAGGGTTTGGTCATGTGTTTAGTTACATGATATCCTTCTTGACTCTAGTCCAAGTGCATTCCTCTTAGAGTAGCTTGTAGCATGTTTAGTGCTACATGTTTAGGAGGTAGAACTATGTTGCCTTACATATCTCTTCACCTCATTTGTCTATCTTGATGGAATATGAAGGTGAAGTATGGATGGTATGGATTAGTGTGAGAATAAATAATACATGTTTGCATTAGCATTCCCCAATCTTCTTCATTAGCAATTCTATCACTACTCCTTGTTTCTTTGGCATGTGATAATTGATCATTATGTGAAGTCATGTTACTGTGTTCTGATAATTTATGTTAAGTATGCTTTATATTAAGGTTGTGAAGATTATAATTAGGTTCTAACACAATGAACTTTGGAAATTAATTACTTAGTATAACATTGACTTATCCTTGGCAATAGCACCAATGATGAGCAATTGAATATCCAACACCCAACCATATGAGAGATGAGTGTTCACATGCAATCTTGGTTGGATCCACATATAAGAAAATTTGATTATACTTATAATTAGTTAGTGTTTGCAATCTTTATCTTCCCACATGAGCTAGTAAAATCAATGTGTATGGTTTAACTCACAATGAGGTATATGATATTAATGTTGTATTGGCCATTAAGCTCCTAGTAAGCATCAAGTGAAATTAAGGGTTTCTAAGTCTAAGTGATAGTAAAACAAATCTAAACTAGCTTATGTAATGAGCAGCTAGTCTTAATCTTTGATTATACCTTGGACTTTGTGCAATTACTACTAGGATTACCAAGTACTACACTACTAGGCATACCAAGTGATAGTACTACTATGTTACCAAGTAGTTACACTTATGTGCTTGAGATCAATCATATTCATTCCTCTTAATGACATTAAAAATAAATTGTAAGTAATTGTAAACATTAACTATGAAATAAATAAACAATAAACTAATTAAAACTAGAAATAAAACTAAGTGTTCCTGCAATGATGTAGAGTAATCTTGATCTTTATTGCTAATCATGCAATGTGTCTAAGTACATCATACTCGAATAAACATTTTATTCAATTACAAAACATCACACTATGGGCACACACTCCTAAGTACTAAATTGAAGAAAACAAGCTAAAAGAGTTTTGTTACTAGGCTATTAAATCTACTATGGATTCATGTGTCCAAGTGTTGCTTATATAGGCTGGCATGCACCTTGTAATATTATTTATATGATAATGTATGCTGAGATACGATAACGTATCTATGATATCGTAGATACAATATTTTTGACTTGAATTTTTTGGATTTATCAATATGTCTATTATTTTCAATTAATAAATTCTATACTTTCCTAAATTTTGTAAAAATCCTGATCCTACTTTTGTTCACTTGAGAATGAGTTTTCTATTAGTAGTGGAGGTATGATGAAGCATAGTTTGACTGGTTACATTGACGAGCATGCATCGATGTAGCCTTGTTGATGTATCCTCGTTGATACATGGTCACATGTGTTGACACAAATGCATTAACACTAATGTAGTCAAGCCTATATAAATGAACACACCAACCACATTTATGGCACATTAAGTCCATAATGTAGTGAAGCTCTTCTAGAGTTAGAATATTTTTCCTCTAAGTGCATGCAGTGTGAATTAAAGAGATTATATGGATCTTTATTCAAGCATCATGTACTTGAATACTTTGATGTGAATAGTAATTAAGATGAGATTTTTGACATTCATTGTAGCACTTAGATTAGCTTAAATCTTTCATACCATCATTTTACTTTACAAACATTTCACATTCCATGTTATAATAATTAAAGTAACTAATCATGAAAACATAAGTACGACCACTTCCAGCATAACATACAACACTTGGTAATCCCACTAGTGACCATTTGGTATGCCTAGTAATTCTCATTTGGTAACCCAATAGCATTAGTACTAGTTTAGGATATGTATGGAAAGTGAAAATAGTTACTTATGTTAGGATAGTTAGCATTTAGAATAATTAAGTAGTTAAAATAGTTGATTGAAAGTTATTCATCTAAGTGTTACAATAGATATAGGAAATATCAATTTTATTACTATCATGCCAATGTGTTCAAGTATATGGGAATTTGAATAAAACTTTGTACAATCTTTAGATCCACACTATGGACACTTAGAAAGAAAATTTTCCAACTCTAGCAAGAAGAAACTACAAGAATTCAACTACAACTATGAGTAAAAAGTGTCATAAATGTGAGGGATGCATGCATTTATATAGGCAATGACTACATCAGTGTCGATGTATCTACATCAATGCATCCTACCATGCACCAATGAGGATACATTAATGGGGATGCATCAATGTGGCTTGTTTTATTGATGTCTCATCATACCCAGATGACTAACTAAAAACTCGTCCTTGAGCAAATAGAATAAGGATTGAGTTTCTTACAAAATTAGGAGGTATGGAATTTATTAACTGAAAGACAAATAGACATACTCTTAATTAACTCAGAGTGTTATATTGTACATTGTTACAAAAATGAGTGTTCATTATAAAAAATTTGACACTTTACAAAAATTCAACAAGTGCCTATAGGATAGCTAAAGACATGATAAAGTCCTTATGAAGTGTGATTAATATGATCTAATATCATCCCATCCTCAATCAAGACCAAGTCCATCCACTTTTAGTGACTTTACATTGTCATATCCCAATTCTTTGACTATCAAGAGTTCATGACAATTCCCAAAGACAACCACCACACTAAGAGAAGTAGAAAAGAGAAGAAGAAAGATAGAAAGGACCTTAGTTAGAGGGGTGCCTTTAGGCATAGGTAACATGTCTTTCCAGCCTCATAACTTGTGCTTGTGGATCATTATTGAATCTAAGGGATGTGCTTTGTTTTCCTATATTTTTTTTTATTTTTTAATTTCACAGGAACCACACCATGCAAAGATGTGCTTCCTTTAATGGTCTACAATAGGAGTGGTAATATATCAACGAAAAAGAATCATAGAACTTGTGAAAGAGGTTGTGAAATGAATACAATAAGTCTCCTTAAAGTCACACCCTTTTTCATCCCTTCTTGGTCCATTCCAATTTTGTTAAGTAGACAGATTATTGGTTATGTTTAGTTTCAATTGGAAGGACCTCAAGCTTCCAAGATGCAAAGCCTTTGTAGAATGGATGGAATGGATGAATGTCATGGTCCCACTGCCTACTACCATGAAAAAATTAACAACTTGTTAATATTAGTCATAATTTGAAGATAAAAAATAGTTTGGTCATTTAGGAAATCAATCATTACATTAATTTTTATATTCTTTATCATCCAATATAATAGTAAGATTCCCTATAAAATAAGATAAAAATACTGAAAAGGAAGATGAAAGAAAAGGAAAAATATATAAAATAGTTGATAAAATAGTCAAGAAAATGAAAAAAATATAAAAAATGGTGTAAAAAAAGGTGAAAAATAGGTTAGTCCTCACAAGGTATTAGCATGGATGGCCATCTCCCCCACAATTAAATTGAGAGGGGAAGATTTGAAAAATAGAGCATGGCTGTGTACATGTTGAGGTGTTAGTATTACTAATTAATCTTGGTTGAAGGAAAGCTTTCAATTGTTGGATGTTGATTACTAGTATTTTCTTTGGGCTTAAAGGATGGTAGATGGTCATGATACTCGAAGGAAAAGTTGCATGAATTATGTAAGCTCCTTCCCACAATGTTTGGAATTTAGTACATTAAGGTGCATGCATGGGATTTTGCTAGAAGACCTTATCATTAGGTTGAAATGAACTCTTCTTATTCATGCATCATGATGTTGTTTGGCATGTTCCTTATGCATTTCATTCATGGTTAAGGCTACATGTCAGTTTTCCTCTAGCACATTCAGTGTCATGAGACATTTTCATTATGCTAGATCAAGGTTGAGCTCAAGCTTAGAAGTAGTTGAAAGTGTACAAAGCTAAGCTTGGAGTTAAAGTTAAGGTAACTTCCCATATACCAACTCATAAGGAGAACCCTATAGGAAGTTTCCATGAGGATTGATAAGCCCATAGAGCATTGTTGAGTTTCATGTTCTAGTCCTTCCTATACTTACGGATTGTACATGTTAGTATTTGGGTCATCTCCCTATTAGGAACTTCTCCTTGATTGTTGGCTTAGAAATGATAAAGGGTTGTTAGTTTATGTTTCACTTCAAAGTTTTGCATCAAATTTCAAAACGTATCCCCTATAAAATGAATCCCATTATTGGAAATAAGTGCTCTCAAGATATCAAACTTGTTTACCATATTTTGTTGGAAAATCATGTTACAATGGAAGATGAATAATTAGTGATGGTTGCAGCTTTAGCCTACTTGATATAGTATTCAATAGCTACAATGATGTACATCTTCCCATTGGACATGAGTATGATGGGTTTCATGAAGTTAATGCCCCAAAGGTCAAAGGGTTTTGGTAGTTAGATCCACTATTAAGGCCCTTCCATTCAAGTTGTTATTCCTTTGTCTCATTGGTAGCATTCACATGAATGAAAAAAATGACAAGAATTCCTAAAAATGATAGGCCAAAATTAGCCTTTAGTGAGGATCTTTATGATCATCCTCCTACTTTCGTAATGCCCCTATAAGAACCTTCATGAGCATCTTGGAGGATTCACAATTGATCAACATCAGGTACACATCATTACACTAAGTCATTGGCACAAACCTTATAAAGGTTACCTTGGATTTCCATGTAGTATTTGGCTTGGTAAAGAAACTATTATTTCTTCTTATTACCCCATCTCTATAGAGTCTCTTGAGTAAGAAGATAGGAGAGGAAATCATCATACTGGTTGATATCCTTAGAAGTCTATACATTAAGAGATTTAGCAAAGAGAAGTTCATTTGGAAATTAATTAGATAAAGGCTCCTCATCCTCTTTTCCATCCCATCACAACCGAGACAAGTGATCGATGATTATATTCTTAGTTTCCTTCTTGTCCACCATTGCAAGATTGAACTTTTGTAAAATCACTAGCCACTATATGGCACAATAACCCATTGTTGACTTGTTCATCAAGAAATAGATATCACTGTGACCTATGTGAGCAAAGATTTTGTATGCAAAACATAATGCCTAAATTTTTCCAAGGAGTATACCATTTCCATGAGCTCCTTCTTAGTTTGGCTATGCACCAACAATGCTTTTGCTTACATATTTGATATTGTATGGATAGTTTTAATCATCTAATTATGTGTGCACCATTGCCAATGCATACTTAGGTGCATTTATCATGATGTGAAAAGGCCTGGACAAATCAAAAGCATTTAGAATAGGAGTTTCTATGAGATTTTTCTTTAATTATTGGATTACATGCTTGCATTCCTTAGTCCATTCAAAGGGTGCATCCTTCTTGGTCAATTCCACCTGTGGCTTGGTGATTTTGGAGAAATTTTCAATGAATTGCCAATAGTAACAAGTGTGTCCAAGGAATGACCTCATGTCTTTGACTATTTCAGGTTGTTTGGTGATTCCTTGGATGACCCGTACTTTTTCTTAGTTCATCTCGATCCCTTTCTCTAAAATTTTATGCCCCAAGGCTATGCCTTCTTAGACCATCAAATGGATTTTCTACCAATTGAATCTTAAGTTAATATCCATACAACATTTTAGCACTTGCTAAAGATGGTCCAAGGCTTGCTCAAAAGTGGTACCATAAGTGGAGAATTCATCCATGAAAACTTCTACACCACTACCAATTTACTATTGGAAAATGCTAAGCACTAGGCGTTGGTAAGCCGCAGGGGCATTGCATAGGCCAAAGGGCATCCTTTTGTATATAAAAGTTCCCCAGGGACTTGTGAAGTAGTTTTTGGCTTCGTCATGTAGTGGAATTTGGATTCGGTTATAACCATTATAACAATCTAGAAAATTGTAGTATCCATTCCTTGTGGTAGTATCTAGCACTAGTCGAAAAATGGTAATGGAAAATGATCCTTAAAAATTTCCATATTTAATAGTATGTAGTCTATGTAGATCCTTAATTTACTACCTTTCTTTTATATAATGATGAGTGGGCTAACCCACTCACTATTTGCAATGGGATAAATCAAGTGTGCCTTGAGAAGCTATTCAGTTTCTTCTTTCACAACTTGCTTTAGCTTAGGATTCAACATTTTCTATGGCTATCATTTGGGTTTGATGAATGGATCTGTGTAGATCTTATGCTAGCATATCCTTGGATCTATTCTTGTGAGTTCATGATATGATCAAGCAAAGGCTATTAACCATTTGTTAACCATTTCCAGTATCTTCTTTTTTTTTGCTTAAGCAAGATGAACATTGATGATTACTAGCTTACTGTTATCGAGATAAGCATATTCTAGATTAGCCAGTAAGGCCCTTAGTTTAAGGAGTTTCTATTTGAACTATTCTAGGATCTTCAACACTCCCTAATTCTTCTTAGTCTATGCATGGAAGAGTTAGCTATTGATTTTCTCTATTTTATACATGTATTTAATGTAGACACTTGTGAGGCCTTTTGTTGGTTCCATGCATATTTGTGAATCTACCCCACTATTTATTGTTAGCCACTGGGTACCTTCCTATTTTGTGGCAACTACATAAAGGTACTTTTGAATGGTAGATGCCTCAACACACTTATTGCATACTTTGATGGATGTACCTTGTATGGCCCCTATTTTTTGCATGTAGCGGCACCTTGTATCATTGTATTTGATGCATGAGACTTGATAATTATTTACTTTGAAAAATTTATTTTCCTTGAAGATTTCCAAGGAAAGGTCTCAAATCCCCATCTTGGCATCAATTGTACCGAGTGAAGCCCTTTCCATGATAATAAAGAAGTTCCCCTTACAGTTTTCCACATGGATCACTAGGAAGCACATAGTGGTCATGATGTCCTCCAATAATCCCAAGAGAATAGTGATGGACTAATCAAGAAGCTCTAGTATGATGTTGCATTTCTTCAATGGAGGTTGGGTCTAGTGATTGACTAATCAAGAAGCTCTAGTATGATGTTGCATTTCTTCAATGGAGGTTGGTTCTAGGTCTTGTACATTTTCTATGAGATTAAATTTACTGTAGAACCTGAATCCAGTAGATACTTGCACAGATCATCCTCGGTGATCTGCAAGTTGATAAGGGGACTCCTAGGATCAAATCATTTCTTAGGAAGGTAAGTATTCTTAACTCAATCAGTAATCACATGGGTCAACATGAAGGTATGCACATTGGAGGATAGTTGAAGACTCAATAATTATTTCAAAAGTGATGGTTTCAAGATTTGCAGTCATAGGCATCTATGAGGGTTTTGGTGGACTATTGGTCCAAAACAAAGTCCTCTTTCAAGGTTTAGGTTTAGAATAACTTGGAAGGTTATATGGTTGTAAGTTAATAGCCCTCATGACATTTCTTTACTATGGTTGTAATGGAATTTCTCCCTACATAGGTGGAGCAGGTGGTAGAGGAATGGTATTTAATGATGCAGAGTTTAGTGAGGGATATGGAGGAGGATAGGTAAAGGGAGAATTGGGTCATAGGGTATGGATTCAATGATATTCTAGAGGGTAATAGTGGTAATTAAAAGGATTGTAGCTTGCAGAGCCATGAGAAGATACAAGCTACTAGACATAATACCCATAGGGATTAGGCTATCACTAAGGGTATTGTTGTCTAGGTGGTGGAATCCCTCATGATTATGGATTTTTTCATTATTGATATTGCTTATGAGGTTGATATGGTGCTCCACTCAAATAGTATTGTGTTTGGTGAAACTACTGCCTTGGATTACCTTGAGGATAAGGCAATCTTCTGGGTGGTTGCCTCTTTGCAAATTTTGGATTTAAGGCATACACCCTAGATTCTTGTATGCAAAATTATTAGAAAACATCCCTTGGGATGTTTGCACTAGGAGATATCACATCCATCATTATCAGTTTTAGAATTTGCAACCTTATGTACCATGGTAGCCTTACCTTTTTGCTGTTGATACCCCTTTTTTGTATCTCTTATTCTTCTCTTGTCTTGTTTATTACTTTTCTACTCTACCTTCTCCTATACTATTTTCAAAGTAGGTTGGAACTTCTCATCTAAGGAGTTCCACATTTTATCTATCTTAGTCGATATTTCAAAGATAATTTTTTGTATTGGCAAGATCTTTCTTTGCACCATTTCATCTAGTGGTGCGTCCTCCTCTGTATCATAGAAATTTACCTCCCTTTTAAAAATGGAAAGGTCTTTGTTGTACTCCTCTATACTCTTCTATTTTATTATCTTTTAGATCTAATGGGATCTCATCTCTAAAAGTCTCCCATAGGCATATATTTCAAGAGTTTCTCTTGTTTTGTTCGAAAGCCCATCCTTGAATCTGCTTCTTTAGATTGGACACTTGGGAGTACATTTGGTATTTTCCATTAAAAAGTTCTAATATTGCACTTCATCGGTGAATGAATTCTAACTTCAAGGATTGGTACCAAATTTTTTCTTCTTGTGTCAGTGTCCTTGAAAATAATTTTAACTTGTACTAATCATTTTCAATGTTTTGTAAGCTACAAGCATCATGGAAAGCTTGCAAATGATGTTGTGAATCTACATTATATTCTCCCTCAAACTTAGGGATATTGTTCATATTTAACTATTTAATCCTACTATCCTTCTAATGCCTGGTAGAAACTCTAACTACTTCTAAAAAATTCAAGATGTTCCTAGTGGCCAACAATGACTCATCATCATTGTCATGTCCATGGTGGTCCCTATGAGAACCATGCCTTCGATGGTAAGTTCTACTATGCATTATTTCTTAGTGATGCTCTTGCTCCTCTCTTTCTTGACTTCCATCCTAGGTCTTATAATCATGATGGGACCCCCTATCATATCCATCATGATCTTAACTACTCCTATCTTTATTTCTACCATAGCTCATCCTATCAAAGTTTGATGATGAGGATGATGATGAAGAAAAAGGACTAGGAGAATGATGCCTTCTAGTCCTTCCTTTTTGGTCATTTTGATCCTTCTTTTTATCTTTCTCCTTCTCTTGTTCATTCTCCTTATTCTGAGATGAATTACTATGAGATTTATCTTTTGAGACTCCTTGTTCTTTGAACCTCATCTTCCCTTCACCAAGGTTCTCTAGGGTTGACTGCAACCATTGGTAAATGGTGTTCTTCTCAAAGAAAGGAGGAGAATCTATGTATTGAGAGTGGCCAAAAAAGAAATCCTCACCCTCTTTATGCATTTGTAGGAATAATGATGTTAGGATACATTTACCTTTGTGGGCTTCATATTAGGCCTCTATGTGTGTATCTTTTTGAAGCTAAGCTTTTGTAGGTTGGTAGTTCCTAAAGACTTGCTTCGTGATTTGATACTTAGGTCTAGTTATTTTGATATCCAACCTCATGAGTTGGTTCATGAGCATAGTAGGAATGGATTGATCAGGAGATAACACAATGCTACTATCCATATCTATCTATCACAACCACTCTTCTTGATAGAGGATGAAGGTAAAATCTAGATAATAGGAATTTGAATGGGCATAAATAACTTTCAATTGTTGCATCTTCTCACTAGTCCTTTGCATCCTTTTTTATTGTCTATTGTTTTTGTAATCATGCAATGCAGATTCTTTCCTATGAGTAGAAGACATTTCAAAAATAGATGTAAGTTTTGTTTACAGTATTATTATTATTATTATGAGAGATACTTTGTTATTTTCTCCTCACAACACTTGTACATAAATTCACTAGCTTATAATATTTCACCAACTTAAGCAAAACTAAGTCCTTGGAAATGACACCAATGATGAGTGGTGGATATCCCCTACGCCCAATCATATGAATCACAAGTGTTTACTAGTGATCTGGTCAAATTTCTTAGACTTAGTTACCAAAGTGGCTGATATTCCTAAATAGTGAATCATGTAGTTGTAAGGTGATTTTCTTCCTAACTCACACTTGTGTTTTATTTGTACATATGGTTAAGTGTGGTTAAGGCATATGATGTATATTTTTGTAATTATTTTTAATATATCTTTATCCTATCAGCTAGATGATTAAGTATAGGTTTAACAATTAATTATTTGACTAATTAGCTAATCTAGTAACTAATTATCCTAATGTGGAGTAACCATTTCCACTTTTCATACACATCCCAAACTAGTGTTAATACTATTGGGTGGTTATTACTAGGCATAGCAAATATCAACTATTGGGATTACCAAGAATTAACACATTATGGTTGAAGTGGTCGTACTCATGTGTTTATAATTAATAACATTAATTACTTGATTAAATATAGTAATGGAAAATACAAGTAAAGAAAAATACATAAAAGTAAATTTAAGCTAGTCTAAGTGATGCAATGGATATAGGAAATCTCGATTTTATTGTCGCAATGCCAATATGTTTAGGCACATGGAGTTCAAATAAAACTTCATAGAATCTCTTAGATCTAGACCATGAGCACTTAAAGAGAAAATATTCTAACTCTAGAAATAAGAAACTGCAAGTTTTGGCTACGACTATGATTAAAAAGTACCATAAATGTGAGACATGCACACATTTATATAGGCAGTGGCTGCACCATCATTGATGTATTTGCGTCAACGCATCCTACCATGTGTCAATGGGGATACATTGATGGCACTACATTAATAGGGATGCATCGACATAGTTTATCTTATTGATATCTCATCACATGCTCCTATAAATTTAAGTGAATCCCTTCTCATGGTTTCTTCTCCTAAGTTCTTATAAGTTTTTTAATAGTTTCTCACAATTTCATGCATTCTCATATGTTTCTTAAATGCACATTTTAATTTCAATTTCTTTAATTATGTAAAGCTAAAAAATATGTTTTCTTATGTTTCTAGTAAAACTTTGAAGCATTTAGAAGTTTTTTTATGCTTTAATTCAAGGGTTTCACTCCCCATTTTTAGATTTTAGTTAATTTCACATTCATGGGATTCAGTCCTTTCATATTAGTTTGATGTAAAAGCACATAAATCTCTTTATATGTGCTATTTTCAAGCTTCTTTAACTTGTGAATTTATTTCCTCATGTTTATTTTCTATTTCTAAGAGCACATAAATTTATTTAAATGTGTATTTAAAAGGTTGTGCATGTTCATGGTGGTTTTGTACATTCTTCACATATAAGTTAAATTCAAGGCTTAATTTATGTTTATTTTCTAATTCAAGCTTTCCTCACCATGTCTAGAGGTTTTAGAACATGCTGCTAGTATTTGTTTTTAACTTTTAAGCCTCATCTCTAGTGTAGGGACACATTTTTTAAATTCTTTTCATTCCTACATGTGAAAGATCAAAGGTTTCAAGTAGCTGGGAACACATCTTGATTCTTAGAGAGACATCTTACCTAAGAGCTTATATGTCATAGGAGATGTCCAAATGCATGGAAGATGTCTTGGTAGGAGAAATGACATCTTGGCTAGGAAAGAGTTTTTGGAAAGATATCTATCTCTAAATAAGAGACATCTCTAGAGAGATGTCTATCCTAGTGAGGAGACATCTTCTTAATACATGAGATATCTTACTTGAGCTCAAGGTTTGATAGAGAGACATATTATCAAGCTTGAAGACATCCCATTTCATTTGGAAAAGTCTATATATGATAGTTTCGAGATGGAAACCAACTAAAAAATGATGAGATCAAGGTTGAAAATAATTGAAAATCTTCAAGTTACTCATGGGAAAAGTTTTCCTAGAGTTCTTGGTCTTGTAATTGATAAATATTATTTTTGTATTTTTATGTTTGACAAAAAAGTGCATGAGAGTTGGATAAAGAGATTTCATGAGGGTGGTGTACATTTCTACAATCAATTTTGTGTATGTGTATTGGTCATTATGACTTTTATGTGTGTTGGATATTAGTCCTATATGTGTGGAAGAGATCTAGATTGATTGGGCCTTGCATTGAGGTTGATTGTGTATATGGTTGTAAAGGCTCATTCTCTACAATATCATTGAGTGTGTAAGCAATGTTATTTGTGGGTTGGTGGATTCACTATAATTATAATCTTCTTTTAGAAATAATTAAAGATAACAAGTTTTTTTTATTTTCTAGCAATTTAATTATCTTTCATATATTCTATATTTTATGTGTTTAAAGGGATAAAGCAAATTCGAGTGACATTGCTCTAAGAATTAGTATCAAAGAATTAGGTTTATTGTTGTTTGAAATTTGATTGGATTTTTTCTCCCTACTTTAGATGACTCCCAAGAACAAAAAAGGTTCAAGCCTTAAATAAAAATATTGAAAGTATGAAATTTACCTTTTAGCTAATGGCTGAATGATTAGATAAGACTAGTACTTAGGTAGATAAGAATGCAATTTCCAACTATATTCAAACTCATGATGATGATGAG
>MNCI01014033.1:28032-146828 GCA_015680685.1 Gnetum montanum
CATACCTCCTCCATTGAGAGGGTTTGATTTTCCCTAGCTAAACAATTCATGTCTTGGTTGACCCAAATGAATTGTTCTCGCAACTGCTGAAAATGTTCTTCGAGAACATTCTTTTGCTTTTCCACAGAGGTCAACTGAAGATTGTTAGCAACAAGCTGCTTGTTTTCCTCTTGTAAGGCCTTGAGTGCCTTGCTATGCACATAAGTTTGTACTTGTGCTACATAAGCATCCCAAACAACCTTCTCTTTTTCTTCTGCCACCTTCTTATTCTCCATTAGTAGTTTGGTCAGTTGCTCAGTTTTGAAAGTGTCCAGCTGATCTGCTAGAGCAAATTGAAAAGGGTCCTGTTGTGTTTCTTGTAGGGCCACGAGCCTTTCTTGCAATTTTTTCACCTCTGCTTCAGCATGCTCGACCCTCATCTCTATCAAGACCAGCTTTCCCTTAGTGGAAATGAGGTCTAATTGGATTGCCGTAACATCCTGAGGGATGTCAAACAGGGATGTCATTACCTGTCCTATTTGTAGCAATCAATCAAGTACATCCTCATGTTCCGCAGGAGTCATTGAGGTTCTAGCCAGAGTTTGAGCATCCCATGCTCCTGTAAGATCTACCGGTGGAACAATAGGTACATTGAACAATTCTTTAATGTGGTCTGCAACCACTTCTGCGGTTCCTGTTACATCATGGTGCTACATGACCACCACTGTGGCCCCTTCACCAGTTTCTAATTGCACTTGAAAAGATGCAATGTTCCCTGAGATCTGTCGTGACCAAGTGCTTTCCTCTCCTCTTGTATGGATGGACACTTCCCCCCTTACGCAATCCAAAGAAACCATGGGCTGTATGGCATCGTTGATGACACGGAAGAGATTTGCATCATCATGACTTCCCCAATTGACCATCTCTGTGATGGCTCAGAGATGGCTCATCGACGATCTGTAATCTTGTGGCGGTGGCGGTGGTTGTTCCTGCTGGCCCATGCTAGGCCCTGCTTCTTGTTGTTGGCTAGGTCCCATGCTTAGAAGTTGGCTGGTCCCTGCAAGTTGAGTTGTAGTTGGCCCTGTCATTTGTTCCTTTTCTTATTCCGGTCCCAGCGTTTCACCAATGATTTTCCTTGCAGTTGGTGGATTTAGCAATTCAACATATGAAGCATTTTGGGCTTTTCGAAGGACATCATTGGTGTATCCTCTGATACCAGCACATCTGCATAGCTTCCTGATAAGACAAGGGAAGGGCAATGCAAGCTTCCCTGTCTTCCGTTCTTCAAACCGCCTCAAGATCTCTATAAAATATAGATGAGGTAGATTAGTGTTAACCTTCCCCATCAACACTGCACATCCTCTTGCCGCATATGTTGAAATTCTTTTTAAGCCCTTTGTGGGGAAGAGGTGATAAGTCCCTATTTTAAAGTAGATCCTCTCTTCCATCATCAACTCTCCAAATTTCTTATCTTTCTTGCCATATGCCCTTTCCAACCAAACTCATCGTGCATCAGGGTTTGAATGGGTAGATAACTAAGCAACCTTTGGCCCTATATTCGAAAGGTTTAATACTTCCGAAATGGCCTAAACAGAGAAATCAACTATAACACTACAAATGTTAATCGTGTGCCTTGTTCCCTATTGTGCCAAAATTGGTACGCTTCCCCTAAGTACCAAGCACCGCTTTCAAAGAGGATAGGCCATAATGGGAATCCTTTGAGGTGGTCCCTAACAGCCTCTAGAGCAAACTCTGCAAAAGATTCAAAATTTAATTCCACAATCACCATAGTGAATGTGGGCCTTTCATGGATAGCCTGAATACAATCCTGGGGCAAGGTGAGATGTTGTCCCTATTTAGGCGTTGCAGTAGCTCCTCCTTCTACCTGCCTTGATTTTATAGTAGCAGGGTCTTCTTGGTGAATGCTAAATGATTGTTCCTCCTGCTCTGCATGTTATCTGATAGGAACTTGTCCTTCACCTCTCCTAGGTCATTTGCTTCCACCTTGAGCAAGACCTTCCTATTGTCGGTGTTTTGGAACCATCTGCAATCACACAGGGCCAATCGTTAGTAAGGTTGTTTCTGAAGTTAGGTTATACCTTACTGCTTACCTTAATTAATTTATTTTATCTTCGTGTGATGTTTCCCGAAAGATTATAATAGTGAGTCCTTTTTACTTAGGTGGTTTCCAAATTTAGTTTCCCAATCTAACTAAGGGGATGAAATTATTTTTGGCACATTACTAATTACCCTTGATAAAGTCCTTTAGGTGATGAAAATTTCCAAAAAAGTTATGCGCTATTCGACATGTGTCCCTCCCCCACAACTAAGCTGAACACTCCGAGTTCAAGTAGGTTCAAACGGAATGAAAATTGGAGGACCAACGAGCGAGATACAGGTATGAAAGCAAGGGATGCACAATCGCAAGTCGTAGAGAGAAATTTGCAAAACTCCCCTGCGTGAATAGTTGAAAGTGATGGCAAGTGGTGTGGGGAGTCATGTATATATAGGTTGTTGTGACACGATATCACGTCGATATTAAGGCCCGAGGGAATATACCGAATTTTGAAGATTTTTCTGAAATGAATGATGGAAACTAAGGACATGTGGACAAGTGTTAAAGGGTTCCAGGGTAATTTAACTAGTTCTAAAGGCACGAATAATTATGTGTGGGTGGAACTGATCAATAAGGCCTCGAGTGGTAAGGGAGAGAAAAAGGCCATGTGATGGTTCATAGGAATGTTGGAATTTGAAGGAATAGTAATAAGGGAAAGAATATCGTTGAAAATATGCTGAGGGTAATAGATTATGTGTGGAAGATGGGTTATGAATGCAAATTACAAAAATTACACAAGTGGATCCTCCCCAAAGTAGGTTCCAACCTATAATGCCCTTATGTAACCACACTTAAAAGTGTTTGTGGGCACTTGAAGGGTTAAATGTAATCCACACTCGTTCCACAAAACACACATATGTAAGTATCGCCGGGATGAGGTAAGAATTTTATGTTGTACGAGACACAAGCTACAATTACATGAATAGTGAGGTGAGACGGACTACAGAAGGGATTGTAGAGATTGGGACATGAGGTAACGGACCCAGGGCATAGTGAATCCTATGTGTAAAGCATGATTAATGTGTCATTAACCTGTTGTTCCAAGATCAGGACCAAGTCCATTCCTCTAATCAGTGACCTCGCATTGTTTCATCCCATGATGAGCAACTATGAGAGTACCATAACAACAAGGCGTACGATCACTTGGCATTTTGTTCAAGGGAGGAGTGATTTTTTTGCTTTGTGGCACTTCCTTTGTTTATTTTTTTTATTTTTATTTTTTGAATGAATGCTAAATCCAAAGAAGTTGCCAACCTTTAGGCATGGGTGCATGTCTTTCTAGTGGGACCCCCTAGAATAGCATGAGTGCCTTTTGATTACTCTTACTCCCATTTTTTGTTAGATCTACAAGGATCTTAGTACAACCACGTTGCATGATAACTCTCACAGACATCACCAAAGAGAATCCGCAAATCCCCTTGATGTCACACCCTAATCATTCCCTCTTGGTCCATCCTTCTTCATTCTGGGTACAATGAACATAAAATTAATTTAAGTCTTAAGAATATCAAGAATATCACTGTACCCTTGAACAGAACCTCTTATTTGTAGAATGGAGGAGTGGGTGTAATGGGCTCACTGTCCACATAGTTGATCACTCGAGACGCGATAACATAGAACACACCTCAACCAATGAGCCACATGAGTTTTTTATTCGTAGATGAGATTACTTATAAAAAGATAAAAAAACAAAAAGATAAAACAAGAAATTGAAAAATGAAAAATTGGATGTTGTAAAATTAAAGAAAATGAAACATATTTATTAATCCTGCTTATTATTAAAATGGGGGATATCCCCCATAACTAAATGGTTGAGCATGGCAAGGATTAATAAATGAAAGGTGAGGGTCCTTGCATGTTGGAAACATTGAAACTTGGTCATACTTACCCCATTGGGGTTCACACACCTTATTATAATAAACATAGTGGGGCAATTTATAAGATGTGGTTCCCGAATAAAGAGTTGACCCACCATGATACTCGGGACCATAAGATGGTATGCAAGGATCAGGATGTCACTCTCCATGGTTGTATTCATTGGGCCATATGGTTGTTGGAGTGTTAGTTGGTGGCCTTGATAAAGTAACATGAGGCGTTGGGTTCAAAGAGGAGGATGCACCACAGTGCTGGACTTGTGCTGAGTTGGAGAATGCAGTGGCCTTGGAATTGTGTTGTCCCTTCCTACGGTCATGTCTAAAGAAGGGATGCCTTTGATGTTGAGGAGGTCTCTCACTGCTGTTGGCAACAGTAGCACAAGTAATGTTCATGGGTTATTGCTGTGGTGCAGACACTTCAGGAACAATTGGTGGCAATGTAGAAGAAGGGAAAGGATTAGAATGTTAAAATTTAGGAGAAGTGTAAGGTACACAAGGCGGTGGTTGTGTTGAAGACATGGGCTGATAGTATTGAGGAGAATGATAATGCGGTGAGATAGAGTATGTTGACCCAGTTGGGGAAACAGGATGTTGGACTAGATAAGTATTTAGATTCAAATGATTCAAAGGGTGTCTCCAGTTTAGGGATGGTTTCCCCCATGACTGGGATTGTTGCCACTGTGATCAAACATAGTATCTCTATACGAACTCTGGGTGTAACATGCTTCCCCAATGCTCATATAAATGTAACAAGATTGGGCATTGGCCCTTGGGGTGATCGTACAGGAAAATGTTGCATTCATACATATGATTGGTAGTTGAGCCCTTATCTTCCTCATCCCTTCTTTTCGATTGTCTAATGATACGTTGTCCTGCTTCTCGGGTTGTCAAAACTCTATCTCCAATAATATCAATATATTCTCCACACTTTTTATCCATCCATTCTAACATCTTATTGATCTTTGCCTTAACTTCTTCTAGTGATTATTGTATTGGCAAAGATGGTTCTTCCTCCTTGAGATAGGTTGATTTCTCCTTTTTATGATTGTGGACCTCTGTTAAGTTGAGACTTTGGGCCTGTTGATGTTTTTCAACACTCTCCCATCTAGCCATTTCTCCTTCTTTTGCTACCCACTTAATAAGCTCTTGGAATTGATGGGTTCATAGTTCGTATAGTTGACCTTGGGCATACATCCCTAGGGTTTCTCTTGTTGCATTACGAAGCCCATCAATGATATGGTACATTAGCCTTTCTTCGAAGAACTCATGGCCTAGATAGTTATTTAACAGTGCATAATATCTTTCTAAGGCCATGTCCAAGGGTTCATGTTGTGCTTATTTCCACTCTTGGATTTGTTTCCTCAAGGTCGACACTCTTGCGTAGGTTTGATATCTTTTATTAAAGAGTTCTACCATTGTTGGCCAATGTCGTATTGAATTTGGTTTTAACGATCTATACCATAGTTTTGCTTGGCCAATGAGTGTCATAGGAAAGAGCTTGAGTTTTTTCCAACCGTTATCAATGTTGTTCCATGCACAAGCATTGTAGAAGGCTTGTAAATGTTGTTGCAGATCTAAGTCATAGCCTCTTGAAAAATTGAAAAAGTTGTTTAAATCAAGCCTGGGTAGGCGGCTCTCTTTACGATGCCTACGAGAGATTCGAATAGCCTCTTGTATTTGTGTTAGGCTTGTAGTGGCTAGTAGGGGTTCATCGTCATTGAGTAAGTTATGCTTTCGTGCATTGGGACGATGTTGCCTTCGTTTATGTTTATAAGAAACCGCCACCTCAGGTTGTGTACTCCAATTTTCATTGTCATATAATCCGTTGGTTCTCCAATGAATTTCCTCACTAGATGTGGCATTATCGTAATCTTGTAGGAGAGGCATGGTTGTGAAGTTGTGTGTGAATTTATATGTGACTTTTTATAATTATTTCTTCCTAAAAGATATATCGTTAATTCCTATACAGCGACCTTGTATGATATAACTAATCTAGATAACTAGCACCGTCCTCGGTAATGGCGCCAATGATGAGTGGCGAGGTACCCCTACACTCAACCATAAGAATACAAGCGTTTCACGCACGATCTGGTCGAACTCCGCAGACAGGCTAGTTGTGGTATCTAGACAGTTACTCTTAGATCGCAGTTCGCTGTCTTCTCACCTGGACTAGTATTAGCTTTGTCACGTATGGTTTAGTCCAGAGTTAGGTGTATGATGCGTTCCTATACTAATACTACTCTTAGAGATAATGGAAAATATCTTTAATTAAGCTAAGAGGAAAAGGGAGAGAGAATCTAAGCTAGCCTAAGTGTGATGAGCATCCGTTCCTCAATCATTCATACACATCTTAGACCTCGTGCATAACTACTACTGGGATTACCAAGCGCAAATCCTAGGTACACTACTGGGTTACCAAGTAGTCACACTTAAATGTTCATGATCAAGTCATACTCATTCCACATTTAACAGGAGTTTAGGGTAAGAATATGTTAACTAAGAAAATAATAAATAACAATTAAATAAATAATTAAGCTAAGTGGATGCTACAATGATGAAGTAATCTCGATCTTTATTGCTGATCATGTGCGTGTCCAAGTACGTCACACTTGAATAAGGATGTTGTACAATTACAATCACCACACTGTGGACATGCACTAGGAGAGAAGGGTTGAGAGAAGAGCTACTTAAATCTAAAAACTAAGAACTCAAAAGCTGCCTATCAAATCTGTCTACCTCTTATTTATAGATGAGGAGATAGGCTGCGATATCACATATGCGATATCACGTATGCGATATCACGGCCAACAAAATGATAACTCAGCAATGATAACACAAAACATAAAAACATAAAAAAAACTAAGTGAGAATTCAAAGCACACTCCTTAGACAAAATAAACTTAGGCTACAAGCACTGGTTATGGAACCAAAAGTGTTCCCTCTAACTAAGGCCCTTCTCGCTTCCCATTCTCTCCTTTGTTTCGTCGAAATGGTGGTGACTCTTAGGGAAGGCATCCTTGTTATCCAAGTGGATGGTTTAGCTGAATGCATTGATGCGAAGTCACTAGATGTGGTTGGTTTGAGGCCAAACTTGGAATGGGATTTGCTAAGTCACATTAATCATGAAACACACAAGGGGCTGTACACCACCTTGTTCTTGGGATTCTATTTTATCCTCTTCTCTCTGCTCTTCTCTCCATTGTTCACCTCATTGCCGGTTGTATCATTAATGTATATTTTGGTAGATGCATTGTTTTCTTTTTGGTAAATTCTTGCAGTTAAGACTTTAACTCTTGTTCCAAATGACATTCTCGGAGCCTACGAACTCTTTGAATGTGGGTTTGTCAGGGCATTAAGGGCATGAGCCTGCTTTGGGGAGGACCCACTGACATTCCTATTTGGAGCATTAGTTAAATTCTTCCCCTTAACATTTTGCAATTAATTTTATTTTGTTCATTTCCATCTTGACATCCATTTCATTGATGCCATAGTTGTCCCTTTTTATCTATCTTTCTTACTCCTTTTCTTTCTTCATTCTAATGCTACCGGAGATTCGCAATTAGTCATGGGAGTACAGGGCCCGATTTTTTTATTTTCTCTTAGCCCCAAATTTTTTCAATTCTTTCCTAATCCCTACACCTTCAGTAGTCATCATTAATATATCTCTATACCATAATCAGCCATACCACAACCCAGCCAATGGACTTACACCGAAGCAAGGTATTAATTACATGATGATTCATTTACCCTTGCTAATATATGATTGTGTTGTGTGTGCAGATGACGATCATACAACAACGGATTGGATCTGAAGCAAACACTTGGAATGGAGTCGTGCTGGAAGCAGCTATGCAAGGAGCAAGATCAATGGCGCGCTTACGGATGGACAACGAAAGGCGCAATCTTGACGTTGGCAGCAGCAACACTTCTTTTTCTCTTCTCTCTCAACTAAGGCCTGATGTTAATGTAATAAGGTGTTCACTCTTGTTGTCATGAACACCAGTTTTGTCAAGTCTTGTAATGATGATCCATTCACATGTTATCACATTAGTTCCATTCCCCTCAATAATCTCATACCTTCCCGATATTATTGTAAGGAACTTAAGGACAAGTTTTCATTCAATCATGGGGGTATGATGAGACGCGATATCGCATAGGCTGCGATATCATGTACACGATATCGCGGCAGTCGCGATATCGCATCCCATGCGTTATCGCGTACGTAATATCGTATTGTCCCCTGCAATATTGCATACGCGATATCGTGGTCCGCCACCAAGTATATAAATAAGAGACGGCTCTCCTTTGTTTCCTTATCCTGGGCTAGAAGTAGAGAAACTCTGGTAGTTTGATCACTCCAAAGATAGAATATTTTCCATGTGCCCATAGTAGGAGTCCTAAAGTGAACGAATCTTTATTCGAGCAACATTGTACCTGAACACAAGTTGTGTACGACAATAAAGACGAACTTCCTGGATAAACCTTACAGTGCATGGAATAGGATTTTATTTATTGTTTTCTCTCTCACCCTTAAACTCCTAGAATACGGAATGAGTACGACTTGATTACGAGCATCTAAGGATGTGTACGGATAGTCAAGGAATCGGCTACTCATCACAACGCGGTATGAGTACAAGTTGATTACGAGCATCTAGTGTCACTACTTGGTAACCCAGTGGCGTATTCAGGATCTGCACTTGGTAATCCCAGTGGTAGTCGTGCACAAAGATATGTACGGTTAGTCAAGGAATCGACTGCTCATCGCACTTAGGCTAGATTAGATTCTCTCAACCCTTTCCTCCTAGTTAAATGCCTCAGTACGACCACTTCGAGCACGTGCGTTACGCGTGGTGATCCTAGCAATGATTAACGTTTGATAGCCGTGGTTGCATCGGTTCAAGGTGCGTACGGTAAGTGGAAACAAATGCTGACGTTAGGTAATTTAGACTTAGTCCATTAGTTAGAATTAATTAGTTTCTCAACCCTTCACCTCGATAGCATAGGAGATAAAACATAAAAGACCATAAAAATCATATACCTCAAACTTACTTAACCATACACCGTGACAACCACAAGTAAGTCTGAGAAGACAACAAATGATTAATCCTAAGTGTTCCATGGAACATGTAGGCACTTAATCTACGAAGTTTGACCGGATCACGCGTGCTACGCTCGTTTCATATGGTTGAATGTAAGGGTACCTCGCCACTCATCACATACCATAACAAAATATAGCATGAAATATCTTCTCAATTAGAATGCATGAAATATAATGTTAATATAAACTTTATTCTATGGGCACGAAATTCCGATAGAAATAGCCATATAGGTAAAGCAATGCTTAGTTGCAATAGAGCTTTTGGGTAAATCTTTAACTTGAATTATACAAAAGTCAGAAGTTTATTCCCAACAAACCATTCTGAGATATTAAAAGATTTTGTTTAAAACAAATGACTGAGATCCTTATAGACCATATAGATGAATATGAATCCTAAAATAGAATTTTTTTATCCTTACAAACCATAAAGATGCCCAGGAAAACTGAGATAAAAAAATTTTTTGTTTAAATCAAATTGCTTAGATTCCTACCATCGGGATAAATAAATATGAAAGGCTAGAGCATCAATTTCAGTACAAGCAATGAAATCCGTCTCTTCGGTATTAACAAATGGTTTGCTTATGACAATTTTAAAACCGTTAGACTGAAAATTGTGACCCCAATCATTTGTATAGCAAAGCTTACAATACATGTATGCAAACCATTTGGTACTCTCCGTAAAATGCTAGAATCAAATCAGCTAAACAAAATTTGAAAAATATCTGATCGAGCCATTGGCAAAAATGAGAATAGGTAATTAAAATCTGTAAGAATCTGTGTAAAGAATGTCTTGCAGTTGCAGCAGTTTATAAGCAGAAAATTACTACAATAAACAATAGGTGACCTTAACCAAATTCTCATATAATAAAGCAACGAAAATATATTTGTAAAAATTCATTCACAAATGATAAAATTAAA
The DNA here is from genome assembly GCA_015680685.1 of Gnetum montanum. Classification (NCBI taxonomy): domain Eukaryota; kingdom Viridiplantae; phylum Streptophyta; class Gnetopsida; order Gnetales; family Gnetaceae; genus Gnetum; species Gnetum montanum. The sequence continues at coordinate 38,018 of MNCI01014033.1, forward strand.
AACATCAATCACAGCAACCACTGAATGCCCAACAATATCTTCAGACTGTATCTCAGGTACAATGCCCGAATATACACCAAACCAAAAGACCCAGCATGGATTCAATATGAGTAAACATAAACATCATACCAGAGCTATGTCCAACGCAAAAGCAGCCGTCACAACAACATCAAAATATTTCCCCTCCCTGTTTCAACATAACTAATTCAACCCCTGGACTTAAGCTCAGCAAGTCTCCTGCTGAGATCGTCCTCATTGACAGATGGAGCTTTCTCCTTATTATTAGGCAGTGGCACTGCACTGGTCCCGGCCTGGGGCAGCCCAGCAGATACCTCAAGGCCATAACCATCAGCCACTTGCTGCATCAAGGAATTCACATCATCCTCAGCGGTTGAGAGGGAAGTGCTTCCAGCCATGGCCGACTCCACAAACTGAGACTGAACTTCCATGTTGACAAACGTCTTCTCGAACTGGTCCATAGTTTGCGAGATCTTCTGCATGTTGCCTGTGGCTAAAGCCGTATCCAGGGCCTTCACTATCCCAGACATGGACTTGCTGATATCCTGCATTTTGCTCTGCGTGCTTAAACGAGCTACCACTGCATCCAGGCGCGAAGCCAGACGCAGATAATTCAGCTGCTCGTTATGCTTCCTGATGGCATTCTGCGCATAGATTCTGGCCCCATCCAGGTTGCCTTTTTCGATTGCTTTCTTGATCTTCACTTTCTCCGATTTCTCCTCCGATTCGCATTTTTTCGCCTGCCTTACCAGGCCCTTCGAGGTGAATTTCAGCTGGAATATCTGGTCAAGCAACTTCTCTTGACTCCCCTTCCCCATTTTCTTCAAACCCTAGCAGACTCCCAAAAACCCTTCCTTACTCTATGGCCCTACGCAGAACTGTAAAACTCAAAGCAAAAGCACTTTAACGAAAAAGAGAGAAGGCTCCAAATTGCAAATCTCAATCAACGAAGACTAGCATTTCTTCCTTGCGGTTCAAAGAAAAAATTTCGCAGAAGAGGACCTAAACATTTCGGACTTCTCATGTACAGAGGAAATTGATCTAACTCGACGCTTGCAAAAATAATCGCTCAATGGAAATCCTATAAAACCAATCCGTCAAAACAGAAATCGTAAAGCGTTTGAATGCAATGACGTACCAGAGCATTTGCAGTAACTCAGATACTTGATCAATCCTTGCTTTAACTCAGACGATGAAGCACAGAATGGAAACTAAAGAACTTTGTTTTAAGGAATTTTCAAAATAACTTTTGCAAGAACTATGTGGCTCCGATCGACTGTATCTGTATGGTCGTAGTTCTTGAAATGAAAATATCCAAAGATAACTTTTCATGGGTAACCGTTGTCCCTTGCGTTGGTATATGAACTTTAAAACAGGTGAAGGAATCCAAGGAAAACGGACCCCGAAAATAAGTTTTGGGGACGATCTGAAGCGCATTAAATATGATCCAATTTCTTCACGCATGTTCCATTCATCGTTAGGGCATGGTCGTTTAGATACTATTATAATGTCTTAGTGTAGAGGTGTAGAGGTAAGGGTAGTTTACTAACTTCAAGTCATAGATTTGATCTTATTGAGTAGTATTGAGTTACAAATTCGAGGAAAACAATTGTAAAAAGGAATCTTCAAATTGCACCCATAGATCCAAGGGGTTTCAATAGTTGGGGTTATTTTCTTAATGAATTGTTCAAGACCTATCATGATCATATCATAACAAAGTGATTGATGAGCGGCAAGGTACCCCTACACCCAACCATACGAATCACGAAGTGTTCATGCACGGTCCAATTGAATTCCGCAAACTCTATAATTTCTATTACACTAGTCTTCTAGGAAGTGAACCTTGCCCTAAGGTCATTCGTTGTCTTCCCATTTACACTTGTGATGTACAAAGGTATGGTTAAGTGTAATTGAGGCATATGATTTTTATTGTTTTATGTTTTATGTTCTTTGGTGCTTAAAGTAGAGAGATGGAATAATTTAACAACTAATCTAATTTAACCACTTAACTAGTCTCTAACTAATCCTAACATAAGCATTTGGTACCACTATCTATACACATCCTAAACCCACATATCCATTACTAAGTTTCCAAGCGCTACGCTACTGGGTGCACCAAGCACTAACACTGTTGGGATTACCAAGTGAACACGTATTTATGCTTGAAGCAATCGTACTTATGTACTTAATCTATTTAGCTTAATTAACAACATAATTAATGAAAATAATAAATGCATAAACAAATCATTAATTTATTCTAAGTGTTACAAGGCTTGATCAAAAGGATCGTCTTTATTTCCGTACACACTGGTGTGGTTCAGGTACAATAGTGCTCAAATAAAGATCTGTACATTTTCTGACTCTTGTTACAAGCACTCAAAGAAATGTTCTAACTTTCAAATGGACAAACTGCAAGAGCTCTACTACTACTATGACTTTAATGATATGTAAACATGGCTGGGAGCTCATATTTATAGTTTTTGCTATAGTACTACATTGACAGGGCCTCGTAAACGTAGCAAATGCTACGTCAATGTGGCCTCGTCAATGGGAAACCCCACGTAAATAGGGCCCCAACGATAGAGGCTCGTTGACAAGGCCACATCAACAAGGGCCCATCAACGCAACACTTTGACGCTCATCATACCCCCATGATTAAATAAAAACTCATCCTTGAGTTTCCTTACAAAATTGGGAAGCTATGGGATTATTGACTGACTCTTAACATAACAAAATTAAGTGCCTGAGTGTACAAATCAATAAATTACAAAAAATGATGGTGTTCACGACACAAAATTGAATGCCATTACATGACTACACAAAAATTGGATAACACATCCTTTGGTAGCATGAAGGTGGTGGAGAAGATCATATAATCCTAAGCGATGGAGGCTCTTGGGGTTCTAAAGGACCTTCATCAACTTTAGAAACGTGCGGTAGTTGAGGCGGCTATGGTTATCTTACTGCGGCTGCAACCTCCAGTGAAAGGCAAAAGGAATCTAGTAATGCCTTCATCTTCTCCTCCTTGCTCTAGGGATATCCGATGGAAAGGGCATTATTAAGAACATCTTCTTCATGTTGATAAACTAGGCAGTGAACTATTTGCATTCAATATTGAACACCCTAACTACGTTCTGTAGCTCATAGTAGTTGTTCATCATCTTCACCAAGTTCTTAGCAATTGATTATTGATTAGTGAATCGTGCCTTAAGAACTTTGACTTCAATGTTTACCACCACAAGCTTTTACTTGGTGTCTTTATGGTGCTTAAAGTCGGCCTCATACACCAAGTATGAGCTGGCCACCTATTTCTCCAATTCTGACCATGGCTATTTGACAGTTAACATGGCCAAATTTATGTAATGGAGATTGGCGAGCTCTATATAAAATGTCATCTCCTCAATTTGCAACTCCTTTATGTAGATTTCCACCTTGTTGTAGGCATCAACGATGGGTTGCTATAATTCTTTTCCTTGCTAGAGTTGCTAGAGGGCTTTATTCACTTTCACTCTCACCAACTGGATGTGTTTTTCATTTACTTCCTTTTGTAGACATACCTACTCTCTATAATGATCTTTGACTGTCTCAAATTTTAGAGCTTTTAATTTCTAGGCAGCTACCTTGATTGCAACTTTCTGGCAAATAGCATGAAACCTCCTCCATGGAGAGATTTCTACTTTCTACTACCAATCTCCTTAGTTCTATGTTTGCTTTAGCCAATTGCTCTTGTTATTGATGGATGAAATTGATTAATTGTTTCTTATGCTCATCAACATTTTCACAAGCAATGGTTCTCTGTAGTTAATTGTATGTTCTCCTAGTAGGTCTAATTCAAGGCCTTCTGAATCTTGTGTTGTGTGGCCTCTACCAAAGATTGATAGAACATTGTTGTCTCCATTGCACCCTCAACTCCTTTCAATTTAGTGTGAAGCTATTCCATAACTTCATCTCTTGTCAGTGTCAAGTTGAGGAATGTAGGATTGCCAATCTAGGCTCTTAACTCAGCAACTTCCATCACCAAGCATTCATTCAGCTTCTTGGCTATTTTGAGTTGCCCCTCCAAGATGATATTCTTGCCCCTTGCCTCTAGCAGCTCTGACTAGGTTGTAGTAATATTGTCTAGAAGGTCAAAGACATCTGGAAGCAGTTGCCCAATTCCCACTAGTCAGTCTAGTATATCTTTGTGTTGTGCTACATTTATTCTATCGCTTGTTGTTCTTGTGGATGTCTGCACATCTTTGAGTGCAGTGATGTCCAATGCAGATGTTGTAGATGCATTGAGTGTTTTGGAAATATGGTTAGCAACCACTTCTATTGGAGTCTCTTTCCCTTGGTGCTACATCACCAATATAGTTGCCCCTTCATCCTCCTCCAAGTGCATTGAGAAGATCACAATGTTCTCAGAGATTTTTGGAAGTGGTTGTTGTTTTGCAAGAGATACTATGACCTCTATGGTGCTCAGATTTGACCTTGCAAGTAGTTATGTTCTTTGGGCTAAGAAAATAGATCCACCTCCACCCATCAAACTAATTTTCTAGGCCACCTTATTTAGGTGACTCATTGCTAGTCTGTACATGGATGGGTCCCCACCACTCATGCTTGCTTGTTGCTCTTGTTCACTCAAGAGCCATTCCCAGTATTCACACAACTATTGGATAGTTATAGCAATTTCTAGCATAGTTTTTTGAGTGGTAGGTGGAGGGGGTGATCGTTGCTCCTCTTCTTGGATAGTCATTGCAAGCATATTGTCTTCCATCATTTCTACCTAGTTGGTGGCTAGAACATGCTTAACAACATCATTGGTGTAACAAGCTATTCCTCCCCTTCAATAGAGTTTCTTAATGAGGCATGGAAAGTGGAGTGCCTTCCTTCCATATTTATTTTCTTTAAACTACTTCTCCTTCTCTAGCTAGATTAGCTATGGAAGGTTGATAGGGAATCTTCCACTCAAAGCAATGCATGCTCAGGCAAAGAAGATGGTTATTTTGCTTGGCCTCACCATGGGATTGAGGTGGAAGGTCGCAATCTTGTAATGGATCCTCTCTGCCGATGTGAGCATGTCAAACTCCTTACAATCTATACCATAACACCATTGAACCCATTCTTTCTTAATGCTAGGATTTTCTTGCATTGGGATCTCAGTAAGACTTACCCCTATTTCCAACAAACCAAGCACTGCAACAATGGCCTGTGCCGAGTAGGACACTAAGATGTCCTTGATTTTTACCATTGATCTAGGCTACCTGTTGTTCCAGAATAGGAATGTCTCTCCCATGTACCACTCCCTGGTGGAAGTAATGATTGGCCACATGGGAGAGGTCTTTAGCTAGTCCTACATTTCTTTTGGTGCTTGCTCCAAGAATGGGCCAAAGTTTAACTCCTAGAAAATAGTTTTCTAGACCTCTCACAATCTAATCTAATTTAGGCAAGCCTTTGTCAATGTTATCTCTAGATTTGCTTGTGGTACTAGCACATCATCCTGATGGGAGTGTTCTATTGTTGATGTTGGTTCTAGAATCTATTTGATAGATTCCACTTGTGTTTCTTCCCTAAGAAGACCTGTGGCATGGGTTGTAAGTGATTCTTCTTGGGCCTGTTCTTGGCCTCTTCCCATTCTAGGTTGTTTCTCCATTGATTGAGACAGTCCTACTTCCTACATGTGCTTTTCCTTTGGTGCCATCTACAGTTACAACACATCTATGGATTAGTAGATATAATGTGTAACTTTAAATATTTGAATACCTTTTCTCATTAGTCATTTACACTTTGGCTATGGTTGGATCATGAAAAATTGATTATTTTATTAATTATTTATTGTCGATGTCATTGGAGCTTGTTGGAAAGGTTTAACTCTTGTAATTTGGTGTTTAAAAGTTGATTTCTTAGTTAAACCCTTGTGGGAGATAGAAAAATGATGAAAAATTTTCTATAAAAAATGGCACATTTGTGGCCTCCATAATGAAGAGCTTACCTCTGATAGCTATAGGGTTGAAGAGTGGAGCAATTTGGATAAACAATTAGTAAGTTATGAGCTATGGAAGGTTCTAGACTCTAAAAATTTGAAACATTCCTTTGGTGTTTGTGAGAAAATGTAAAAATTTCCAAGTGGGGTCATCCCTATATATAGTATTTTTCCCTTATATCGACAAGGCCCCATCCATAGGCAAAATTTTCAAATTTGAATATCTCAAAAAATATAAGGATTTTTTCAATGAATTTGGGATTGATGGAATCATTGAAGAATATGATAAAATCATTGAAGAGGATCTTTGAATGCTCAAAAATTGAAAATTTTGATGGAGAATGTGTTTATTGAACAAAATATGTAAAGAAGCACATGGTCTAATGTAGAAGATGGATGTACGAAAGATTCTTTTTGCAAGAATGCCTAAGGATAAGGTGATTAATGAACCTAACCAAGAGATGCAAGTGGATCCTTCCCATTGTAGGCACATGCCTTGTTTGCCCTTGCATAACCTCAAACTAAGGAGCCCATGGGCCCCATAGGTGATTAATGGTTGATGGAAGTTAAGGACCAAAACTCAAAAGATTCTATCAAAGAAATCAAGTATGTCAGACCAAGACACAAAATCATGAACATGGACATCAATAGTTAGGTGAATTACAATTAGCATAGATGGATGATGGAGAAAGTGGAATGGAATTCCAAATTGAGGTCATAAAAAGTCCTTTGTATAGTTTTGTGTTTAAAATGATCTAACAAGATTCATCCTTAGTCTAGGCCAAAACAAACCCCTTTTAGCGACTTTGCATCACCTCTCCAACACTGATCCACTCCCTCGAGACTCACGAGTGCTTCCATAGAACAACCACTATTCCATCAAGAGATGAAAAGAGAAGTAGGAAGTGAGAGAGGGCCTTAGTTAGAGGGGACCTTCAGGCATGGGTAACATGTCTTTCTAGTCCCATAACCAATGCTTGTAGCCTATTTATTTATCTAAGGGATGTGCTTTGAATTTCCATCATATCTTTTTTTTTTGTTTTCTTTTTTGATTGGACCCACACCATGCAAAGATTTTATTGGACTTCCTGTTATTTTGATGACATGGAACTATAAGAAACCTTGTACAAACCATCCAAGCAAGTAGAAGAGTACAAAGAGTATTGAGTCCTTTTGAAGTCACACCATGTANGATTTCTTTGATAGAATCTTTTGAGTTTTGGTCCTTAACTTCCATCAACCANTGGAACTATAAGAAACCTTGTACAAACCATCCAAGCAAGTAGAAGAGTACAAAGAGTATTGAGTCCTTTTGAAGTCACACCATGTACAAACCTTTGAATCCTTCCCAATTCCAGAAATTACTAAAGGTCATCAATTTATTAAAATTTGATTTAATGAAAGGGATCTCAAACTCCCAAAACAAGGAAAACCATAGAGTTTGTGAATGGGTGGATGTTGTGGACTCACTGCTTATTTCATAAAAAAAAACCATGACTAAGCCATTGATAGAAAAATTCAAAAATAGAAACTAGACATTGGCAAACAAAACATAAAGCACAAACCACCATTAGTAGTAGCTACAGCACACTATATCATGATGTCACAAAGCACGTTTATTAGCAAAAATTTGAAAATCACAATCAAACAAAACAAAGTAAAATATATAAGAGAGTTTAAAAGATTCAAGAAAGATTGAAATTATCAACAATGGTGTAAAACAAAAAATGGTGCAAAATAGAAAAAAATTTGAAAATAAAAAATGTGTGAAATAAATAGGTTGTAAAATCAAAAATAGGGAAAAAAATAGAAAAAACTCAGGAGCCATATGGTTGATTAGCATGGATGGCCATCTCCCCCACAACTAAGTTGAAAGGAGGAGATTTGAAAATTTGAGCATGGTTGTCCATCCAGTGAGGTAACTATTACACTAGCTTACTTAGGCTCATAGAAAAGCTTCACTTTTTGGATGTTAACCAACTGCTTTTTATTTGGATTCTCAGGTTTGTATATGGTCATGGCCCTAGAAGGAAAGGTTTCATCAATTATATAAGGTTCCTCCCACAATGTTTGGAACTTTATTTTCTAGGGTACATGTGTGGGGTTCTAGTAGAGAACATTATCTCCCAATTAAAATTTTACTTTTCAAATTCTCAAGTCATGTCATTGCTTGTTGAATAACTTGTGCACTTCATTCAAAGATAGGGCCACTAATTAGTTTTCTTTTAGCATATTAAGGTTGATTAGTCTTTCTTTTTGTGCTAGAATTAGGTCAAGGTTCAGTTCATAGGTTGTTGAGAGTGTACGAAGCTCAAATTGAATTGGGAGCATTGGAAGTTTTCCATACATTAGCTTGTAGGAAGAGTAGCTAATAAGAAGTTTCCATATTGAGCAATAGGCCCAGAGGGCATCATTGAGTTTTGTGCCCCAGTCTCTCCTATATTTGCTTATGGTTCTTGTTAGGATCTTTGTGATCTCCTTATTAGTTATCTTTGCTTGACTATTAGCTTGGGGGTGATAATGTGTTGTTAATTTATCTTCGACCCTTAAGCATTGCATAAGTATTTGAAAGGTAGCACCTGTAAAATGAGTTTCATTGTTAGAAATTAGTGCACATGTGATGAGCTGCGATATCTTGTATGAGATATCGCATTTGTGTACACGATATCGCGTCCCATCTCATTTTCTATAAATAAGGGGCAGCTTCCCTTGTTTAAGGCAGTTAGACTTAGACTCTTAGCTAAAATCTTGTAGTTTTACCATTCCAGAGATAGAATAATTCTTGTGTGTCTGTGGTAGGAGTCATAAATTAAGCAAATCATTATTCGAGCAATTTGTACCTGAGCACACATTTGTGTATGGCAATAAAGACGAACTTTGTGATAAACCTTGCAGCATACTATTAAGCTAAATAGTCATTAATTATTGTTGAATGTTTAAATGCTTTCCTAGTTAATTAATCTCTCTCAACCTTGACTCTCCTAGTTAAGTACACTGAGTACGACCACTTCAAGCATGTGTGTAGCACTTGGTAACCTAGTAACGAGTAGTGTTTGGTAATCCCAACAATGTTGCACTGGTTTAGGATGTGTGCAGCAAGTGGGAACGGATACTGGTGTTAGGAACAATTATAACTTAGTTAGTGAATAGTTAGTGAAAGTTAGTCACTTAGTTCTCTTCACCTTACCCTATTAGCATAATACATTAAAAAGATAAAAGTTATAAAAATCATATACCTCAAGCTTACTTAACCATACAACCGTGACAATACAAGTAAGATTGGGAAGACAACGATTGATTAACCTTAAGTGTTCCATTAGGGCACGTAAGCACTTAGTCTTTGGAGTTCAACCAGATCGAGCGTGAAACACTCGTATTCGTATGGTTGAGTGTAGGGGTACCTCACCACTCATCATTGGCACCGTTGTCGGGGACTTAGTTATTTGTGTGCTACGTAGAACATAGGAAATCATTCATATCATTGGGATGCTAGAACGAACCCTTAGGGTTAATCAAGAAAAGATAAGACAATGGCAAATTGCACACCGAACAAGATGAAAATGTCTTCTTCTTCGTACAAGAGCACTTCACTGCCTAGGACTAACATAAGACACAGTTAGTAGCATAACACACGTAACCAAGATCTACCAGTTCCTCAATAGTTCAATGTGGTATATATTCATCACGATGAGTATGTACCCGACTTTACCTTTATTTTCCATCAAGATGAACAACTGCATTGGAGAGACTTGGAAGGTAACATAGTGTTGCCTCTAAACTGATCAGTCCCCAACATGCTCCTTCGTGCTCTCTCATGAATAGGCATGTCATTTTTGTACACATAATATGTTGCATGCGATCATGACACAAGGGACTACCATCCCACAGAAGCACAATGTCAAAGGGACTTGCAACAGGAGAGATATCATACATCCTCGAAGGGTAAATGGCCCCATAACACTCCACATGTCTTGAGTGAAATTGAGGGTGGTGAACCCGCTTCAACAGGTTCCCCAAAAAATGATGTTCTCCCTCCTAACGATGGTCAGGAGGTGGTGTATCAAAACCTCCACTCCACGGTTCACAACCTTGGTTCTAATCCCCACAAACACGAAGTGTTCAACAAGGGAACACAAACACATAATAAGGGCGTACGTTCTAATCGTGATCAGGATTGTGGCCAAGACCACAGAAGGAAGGTAGAAAACACCATCATGGCGATGGTTCTCCTTGTTCTTCATCTTCATCTTCATCATCACATTCACCCTCTCCTTCAGTGTCCAGACACAATCATAAGGAAACTAACCATGAGGATAAAGGTAAACAGAGTGAAAAACATCGATGAGACAGTTGAGAATGAGGACAAGGGCACTCTAAGGAATCAAGGCATGGAAGAAGGGAGAGTAGGGAACAATGTAGACACCATAGACGCTATGAATGAGATGACCACGAAGAACCCCTACTCGTATCTAGAAGCATGCTAGACATAACGGAGGCCATAAGAGTTCCCACAAGGCACCAAAAAGATAGTAGGATTAAGAGGTTAGACATGAAAAACATCCCACGGTTTGAGGGAGGATACAACACTAATCCTCAAAATCACCTACAAGAATTCCATGATGCATGTGCCTTGCAGAACATAGAAAATGAATGGAAAAAATTGAAGTTGTTCCCAAGGACACTAGTGAAAGAAGCGGAAAGTTGGTACCGGTCCTTAGAACCGGAATCCATTCGGAGGTGGAGTACAATGTTAGAACTGTTAATGATAAGTACCAAATGTACTCTGAGTGTCTAACCTATGAAAGCAAATCCAAGGATGAAAGCAAGGAAATCATGAACCCTTGGATGCTACCATGGGCTATTATTATGCACTTTTACATCATTGCCTAGGCCATGGTTATTCACAGCGGGATCAACTACACCATCTCGTAGATGGACTTAGGCATGAAACAAGGAGAACCCTTGGAACGTATGCCCAAGGGAGATTATTAGAGCTTAGGTCTCATCAAGTTCATAGATTGCTAGAGTAAGTAGCCAAGGAAGAAGGGGAGCTACGTAAGAGAGAAAATGTGGAAGAGTACAACCGAGATCCTTCCCTCTGAAAAAGGAGAGTGAGATTCTGTGAGGAGGAGGAAGAGTCACCATGCGAAGAGATGGTGAATAGGAAAACCTTACCACTCAAAAAATTAACAATAGAGGTATCAGCAAAGGTAGACTGAATGTGGGACTCCATGGATAGTAGGTTTGAAAATATTCATAAAATTGTAGAGGAGTTTAGGGAGCAAGGTAGTGACTATGACAAAAAGAAAAAGAGAGAAGTGGACAATGCACGTAACAAAGGTAAGGGTAAAATGGCCATCATCGAAGAGGTTGTGGATTCAGATACGAACAATGATGGTGGATATGAGATATGCCAATATGACCATCCTAAGGGATGTTGCCCAATGATCTCATATCTACAAGAGTCTGGGGTGTATGCACTCAACCCACGACTTAATAAACGACAGGCATCCTAATGATTACCTTATCCCCAAGGTAACCCAAGGTAGTTCCACCAACCTTCAATGTATTATCCAAGTGGAACTCCACCACAACCTGTTGAGCAACATCAATAATGGAAATACCCATAGTCATGGGGGATGCCACCACCAAGGCAATAATACCCCTACCGACAACCAGATCCATATGGCTACTATGTGCAGCAGCCAATCTCTCCACGTGACTCTGTTGGTCATGTGATAACACAACATCACTACCAATCTTGGGAGTATTATAGGACTCCTTCTCCTAGGGGAGATAACCTACAGACATACCATCCTCCAAATCCATCTGCAACTCTCACGTAGATAGCTCCATTACCACCCGCTCCAGCAATGCAAGGGGAACTCCCCACTCAACCACAGTAACGCAATGCCATGCGGGCTGTGAATCCTCAACTTGTAGTTGGTTATGACAACCTCATAAAGAAAAGACCTTTCTTCAAAACCAATAGTTCAACCAAGCTCTCACAATCACAAGTGGTTGAACAGCTGAACACCTCCCTATCAAATAAGGCTTCGAAGCTCCCTTCAACCCAAAAATCAAGCTCAACACATACCATTATGTTAACACATGTCATTACTGACTGGATTAAGGTGGGCCACCTTTCTAGGAAATTCTCTAATCCTGGAAGCCCTCTAATCTATCTTCAAGTCACTAGGAATGAACCATGTAAAGCTCTTTTGGACTTAGGTTCTGGAGTTAACTTAATATCACAAGAGATGTACAAAGCCTGGAACCTGCCTCCATTAAGGAAGAGTAATATTTGACTAGAGATGGTTGACCAATCCATCACTGTCCCCTTGGGACTGGTGGAGGACATTGTTACCACTGTGTGTGGGTGGTCGTACCCAGTTGATTTCCTAGTGATACAAGTGAACAAAGGTAAAGGGGACTTCCCAATAATAATCATGGAAGAGCATGGCTAAGTACTATAGATGCATGCCTAGGAATCCATGATCTTTCCTTAGAAATATCCAAGAAGAACACTTTTGGAAAGATCGAGAAGAAGAGAGTTCCATGCATCGCATACAGTGACACAGGGTACCATTGCGTGCAAAGATCATGGGTTATGCAAAGTTTAGCATTGCTTGCATGCAATCAATGTGTACAAGACATTAATATACAAAAGTGCCTATATGCAGCAGCTACACGACAAGAAGACACCCAGTGACTGATGGCTGATCAAGAGAGCAACTCACTAACATGCAGGGAACTAACTGAGGAAATAACTAGTGTTTACATTGAAAGCGTAAATACACTAGAGCAAGTTCGTTGCCAACTTTCAAGCCTTAACCTTGAAAACATCAACTGGGGAAAGTTGGAAATTCCTGAGAGATTTAAACAAGAGCCCTTAGATTTGAAACCATTGCCCACCAGTCTAGAGTATATGACCCTCAAAAATGGAAAACCAGTGATTATTAATGCAAGACTTGTTCCCAAACAAAAAGAAAGATTGCTGAAAGTGATAAACAAGTGGTCAAAAGCCTTTGCTTGGTCATGCCTCAAGTTAACTGGAATAGATTCTAGGATATGCCAGCATAGGATTTACACTGACCCCTCCATGAAACCTCGAAAACAACCACATAGACGATTGAATCCAAAATTGAAGCAAATAGTAAAAAAAGAAATAGAACAACTTCTTAAGGCTGGGTTCATATATCCCATTGCTAATAATGAATGGGTTAGCCCTCTAGTGATCATGCCTAAAAAGGGAGGCAAATGGAGGGTGTGTATAGATTTTAGGCTGCTGAACATGGCAACATTTAAGGATCACTTTCCATTGCCATTCATTGACCAAGTCTTAGATACCATAGCAGGGCATTGCTATTATAGTTTTTTGGATGGCTATAGTGGATACAACCAAATATGGATAGCCCTAGAAGATCAAGCTAAAACAATGCTCCTGCCACATTTCAACATCTAGTTCTAAGCATATTCCAATAGAAGATAGGAAATGGAGTGGAAGTCTTTATGGACGACTTCTCCACTTATGGAACAAGCTTGATCAAGCCTTGGACCAATTAGAGCAAGTACTGAAAAGATGTGTAGAAACCAACTTAAGACTCAACTAGCAGAAAAGACATTTGATGGTCTAAGAAGGCGTAGTACTTGGGCATAAGATTTCACATTCAAGCATAGAGGTAGACCCAGATAAAGTTAGGGTCATCCAAGGAATCACCGGTCAATCGGAAACTATCAAAGACATTCGATCATTCCTTGGACACATTGGCTATTATAGGAGGTTCATTGAGAACTTCTCCAAGGTTACCAAACCATTGGTAGAGCTAACAAATAAGGACATACCATTTGAGTGGACCAGTGAATGCGAACAAGCATTCCAAACCTTGAAACAAAAGCTCATAGAAACTCCCATTCTATAAGCTCCTGACTGGTCTAGACCATTCCACATAATGATTGACACATCCAATTATGCTTTGGGAGCCGTACTTACACAGTTAGATGATCAAAAAATTCCTTACTACATTCACTGTGCAACTAGGAGTATCGCTGGTGCACAACTTAACTACACAACTACCGAGAAAGAATTAATGGCAGTAGTGTTTGCACTGGATAAGTTTAGGCACTATGTGTTAGGTTACAAAGTGTTCATCCACACGAATCATAGTGGAATCTGGTTTCTCATGAACAAACCGATAGTTAGCCCTCATATTATACAATGGCTAGTAATCCTACAGGAGTTCAATCTAACGATGATTGATCAAAAGGGCACCGAGAATGTAGTTGTAGATCATTTATCTCAGTTGCACTAGGATAGCAAAGAGGATGATTATGTAATGTTTGATTATTTTCCCAATGAGGCCCTCTTTTCTAGTGTAGTGAATAACCAACCCATTGAGACGAATTGGTATAGTAGCATTCTCACCTATCTCCTTACCCAACAAACACCACAGGAGCTAGACTTTAGGAAGAAACAATAGTTTCTCCACAAAGCCAAGTACTTCATGGAGATCAATAAACAAATTTACAAAGTATGTCCTGATGGCTTGGTTTGATGGTATGTGCCCGAGGTGGACCAACTAAGAGTTCTCCAAGATGCTCATGAGGGCCCTTATGGGGATCACTATGAAGGGAGACAAATAGCTATTAAGATCCTACTTGTAGGATATTACTGGCCAACATTATTTTGGGATGCCCATCAATTTGTCCAATCTTGCAAGTGTTGTCAACATGATGGGGGAATGACTACTAGAATGGTAGAATGGAGGGTTCGCAACAATGGATTCAACCTTTAGAACCCTTCGACATTTGGGAAATAGACTTTATGGGGCCCATTACACCAATGTCCAATGGAAAAGCTTACATCATTATTTTCGTAGACTATCTAATGAAATGGGTTGAAGCAGCTGCTGTTATAGACTGCACATCATCTACAACTGCACAATTTGTGCAACAAAAAATTGTAAATAGGTTTGGTGTGCCACGTGCACTTATCTTGGATAATGGAACACACTTCACAGGTGCAACTTTTTGGAAGTTAATGCAATGCTTAGGGGTTGAACATAAATTGACTACACCTTATCACCCCCAAGCTAATGGACAAGCGAAGGTCACCAATAGGGAGATCACTAAAATATTGACGAGGACAATTAGCAAGTATAGGCAAGATTGGAACACTAAACTAAATGATACTCTTTGGGCATACCGCTCCACTTGGAAACTCCCTACAGGCTATTCTCCCTATGAGTTAGTGTATAGAAAACTTCCAACGCTTCTGATTCAAATCGAGCTCCGTACACTATCCATGGCTTGTGACCTCCATCTCAACCTTGATCTAGCACAAAAACAAAGGTTGGAAACTTTAAACGTGCTAGAAGAAAATCGATTAGCTACCCTATCATCAAATGAGTTGCACAAGGCATATAACAAGCAACGTCATGACTTAAAAACTCGAAAGGTTAAGTATCAACTAGGAGATAAGGTTCTCTACTGGAACCCCACACATGTGCCACAACATACAAAATTTCAAACACTATGGGAAGGACCTTACATTATTCATACAACCTTTCCTTCAGGGGCCATGACCATATACAAACCTGAGAGTCCTAATAAGAGATTACTAGTCAATGTGCAACAGACCAAACCCTTCCATGAACTTAGAACGACCAGTGCACATAATACCTCTGAGAAGGGATGACCCTGCTCATTATTTTGAATCTCCCCCTTCCAACTCAGTCATGGGGGAGATGGCCACCTTTGTTGATCAACCGAGGCCCTTAGTTCCTTTTTAAGTTTTTTGTTTTACACATTTTTGTTTTACAAATTTCTTTAACTTTTCTTGTTTTTGTTTTGCAACATCTTTTATACTCTTTTATTTCTTTGTTTGTTGTTTATTTTGTTAGGTTTGTCAGCTAATAAGTGCTCCTGATGGTGGTATGAACTGTATTCCATTGATTGCTAACGTCTGGTTTTTACCTTTGAGTTATAATGTTGATACTAAGGTATGGTTCTTTTGATATAATAGGCAATGAGTCCATATCATCCATGCACTCATAAATTTATATGGTCTCTCTTGGCTTGGAAATGTATAGTCCCCTTCTTTAAATCATAGAACTATCAATGAATTGGTGACTAGGCATTTCTCAAACTACGAAAGGACTCAAGGATTGAAAAGGGTGTGACTTTAAGAGGATTTGATGCATTTGTGATAGCTATTCTCTTGGGTTCTTGGATGTTTTCTTCTTGGGTTTTCCTTACCATTCTGATGTTGCTCCATTATCGGGAAGCTAAGCTAATAAAAATAATAAGTCTTTGCATGGTGTGGTTCTCACGCAAAAAAAAAAGAGAGAAGAAAAAGTGAGAATTCAAAGCACACCCCTTAGAAAAAATGATCCTCTAGGCTACAAGCATTGGTTATGGAACTAAACAAACATGTTCCCTCTAACTAAGGCCCTCTCTCGCTTCCTACTTTTCCTTTTCTCATTTCCTTGGGATGGTGGTGACTCTTTGGTGGAAGCATTCTTGCTACTTCAAGTGGATGGATTGGCCAAGTGTATTAATGTGAAGTCACTGGATGTGGATTGTTTGAGGCTAGATTTGGAATGAGATCTACTAAGTCATATTAACCATAAATACACAAGGGGCTATACACCACCTTGTTCTTGGGACTCCATTCCATTCTCTTCTCCTCATCATTCTTTCTCCATTTTCCACCTCATTACCGACTGTATTAGTAGTCTATATTTTGGGTGATACATTGTTTTCTTTTTTGGTAAATTCTTGTGGTTAAGAATTTAACTCTTACTTCCAAATGACATTTCTAGAGCCTACGAACTCTTTGAATGTGGGATTGTCAGGGCATTAAGGGCATGAGCTTGCTTTAGGGAGGACCCACTGGCATTCCTATTTGGTGCATCAGTTAACTTCTTTCCCTTAAACATTTCTGCAATCAACATTTATTTTGTTCATTTCCATCTTTGACATCTATTTTATCGGTGTTGTCATTGTTTCTTTTTTCTCCATCTTTCTCCTTCCTTATATTTTTCCCTTCTATCACTACTAGAGGATCGCTCTTATTCATGGGGGTCTTGGTCCAATTTTTTCAATTTTCTCCTAACCCCTACACCTTGGGTAGTCACAAGTGTTATATGTCCAGAATCCGTATTAGTCATATCACAACACAACCAATGGACCATACACCGAGGCATGGTATCAATTGCATTGTGATTTATTTATCCTTGCTAATATGAGATTGTGTTGTGTGTGTAGATGACAATCATACAACAATGGACTGGAGCTCGAGGAAACACTTAGGATGAACTAGTGCTAGAACAGTCATACAAGGAACAAGATTGATGGCACGGTTATGGATGGACAACGGAAGACACAATTTTGGCATCGGCAGCAACACATCTTCTTCTTTTCTCTCTCCTCTCTTAGCTGCCAAATAAGGCTGGATGTCAAATGTGTATAGCGTTCACTCTTGAGGTCATGAACACTAATATTGCCATGTGTTGTAATGATGATCTGTTCACACGTCATCCCATTCACCATTAGTGTCATTCAAGTCAATAATCCCATACCTTCCCAATATTTTGTAAGGAACTCGAGGATGAGTTTTCATTCAGTCATGGGGGTATGATGAGCTACGATATTGTGTATGTGATATCGCATCTGCCCCACGATATTGCGTCCCATCTCATTTTCTATAAATAAGGGGTGGCTTCCCTTGTTTTAGGTAGTTAGACTTAGACCCTTAGCTAAACTCTTGTAGTTTTACCATTCCAGAGTTAGAATAATTCCTATGTGCCCACAGTAGGAGTCATAAAGTGAACAGATCTTTATTCAAGCAATTTGTACCTGAGCACACATTTTTGTACGATAATAAAGATGAACTTTGTGATAAACCTTGTAGCGTACAGATTAAGCTAAATAGTAATTAATTATTTTTGAATGTTTAAATGCTTTCCTAGTTAATTAATCTCTCTCAACCTTTACTCTCCTAGTTAAGTACACTGAGTACGACCGCTTTGAGCATGTGTGTAGCACTTGGTAACCCAGTAACGAGAAGTGTTTGGTAATCCCAGTAGCGTTGCACTGGTTCAGGATGTGTGCAGCAAGTGGGGATGGATACTAGTGTTAGGAATAATTAGAACTTAGTTAGTGAATAGTTAATGAAAGTTAGTCACTTAGTTCTCTTCACCTTACCCTATTAGCATAATACATTAAAAAGATAAAAGTTATAAAAATCATATACCTCAAGCTTACTTAACCATACAACCATGACAATACAAGTAAGTTTGGGAAGACAACGATTGATTAACCTTAAGTGTTCCATTAGGGTGCGTAAGCACTTAGTCCTTGGAGTTCGATCGGATTGCATGTGAAATGCTCATATTTGTATGGTTGAGTGTAGGGGTACCTCGCCACTCATCAACATGGCACCCCACACCTATTTACAACATGTTTTAATACAAATCTAGTAATAGTGGATGATGTACAGTCAGTGATGGCTACTGCTTTTGCCCATTTGGTGCAGTAGTTGACTACTACGATGATATATACCTTTTCATTAGACATGGGTGTGATGGAACCCATGAAGTCAATGCCCTATATGTTAAAGGATTCTAGTGGTTGAATCCACTGTTGAGGACCCTCCATTCGTGTGGTCATCCCACCATATCATTGATAGTGTTTACAAGATCAGACAAACTGGTGGGCGTCCCTAAAGATTATAGGCCAATAGTAACTTGTCATCAGTATTTTTATGATTGTGCACCTCCTAGTATAGTGGCCACCATAAGGGCCTTTATGAGCATCTTGGAGAATGCATAGTTGATTTGCATCAGGGACACACCAACAAACCAACCCATTGGCACATACCTTGTAAAGGTGTTTGTTGATTTCCATGAAGTACTTCACCTGATGAAGAAACTATTGTTTCTTCCTAAAGTCCAAACCTTGTGGCATCTCCTGAGTAAGAAGGTAAGTGAGAATGTTGTCATACCATTTTTCTTATGAGTACTTTCTCATTTATTACTCCTGTATCAAGGAGTTCATCTAGAAATTGATCAAAGAGCAAGCTCTCCTCCTCTTTATTATCCCATCTTAACCAAGAGAGATGGTCAGTGACCACATTATCAGTCCCTTTTTTATCCACCATTGTGAGATCAATCAAATTCCTACAAGATTATAAGCCACCATATAATACGGGAGCTCACCATTGGCTTATTCATTAGGAAGTGGATGGCACTATGATCTTTGTGCATAAACACCTTATAGCCAAGCACATAGTACCTTAACTTTTCAAGAGCATACACCACTACCATTAGTTCTTTCTCAGCTATGATGTAAATCAACTATGCACCCACAATGCTTTGGCTTATACAATGGATGTAATATGGATGTTTCTTATCATCCAATTGTGTAAGCATCACTTCCAAGGCATAATATAATGCTTTCATCATTATGTGAAATGGTCTGAACCAATCTAATGCCTATAGAATTGGAGTTTCCACGATTTTGTCTTTTAGTTGTTGGAATGCACATTCACACTCCTTGGTCCAGATGAATTGAGCATCTTTCTTTGTAAGATCAACCAACGGCTTTACAATCTTAGAGAAATTCTCTATAAACTATTAGTAGTAGCTAGTGTATTCAAGAAATGATTAGACATCTTTGACTATCTCTGGTTGATGTGTGATTCCTTCGATGACCCTTATCTTTTCCAAGTCTACCTCAATCCCAACCTAAGTAATTCTATGCCCTAGTATTATGCCTTCCTAGACCATTAAATGGCATTTTTTCCAATTGAGCCTAAGGTTTGTTTCAGCACATCTTTTCAATACTTACTTAAGGTAGTATAAGGCTTACTTAAATGTAGCCCCATAGGTGGACAAGTCATCCATAAAGACCTCTATCCCACTACCAATCTACTATTGAAAAATACTAAGGACCAAGTATTGGAATGTTGCAGAAGCATTACATAGACCAAATGACATCTTACAATATGCAAAAGTCCCCCAGGGACTTGTGAATGTTATCTTAGCTTGATTGTCTAGCACAATTTGGATTTGGTTATAGCCACTATAACCATCCAAGAAGCTATAATAGCAATGCCCAGAAATGGTGTCCAACACTTGGTCCACAAATGGCAATGGAAAATGATCTTTAAATGTTTCCATATTTAATAGCCTAAAGTTGATGCAAACCCATCACTTGCCATCTTTCTTTAGCACAATTATGAGTGGGCTAACCCGCTCACTAATGGCAATGGAATAGATGAGCCCCACCTTGCAGAGTTGTTCTATTTCCTCTTTGACGATCTGCTTCAACTTGGGGTTCAGCCACCTTTGTGGCTACCTTCTTGGCTTCATGGCTGGGTTGGTGTAAATGCAATGTTGGCATATCCTTGGATTGATTTTGTTTAGCTTGGGATATGACCAAGAAAAGGCCATTGGCCATTTGTTAACCACCTGCAATAGCTTGTCTTTTTGTTTTAGAGCAAGATTTGCATTGATGATAACCAGCTTGCCATTGTTTAAAAATGCATACTCCATGTTGGCTGATAGAGTTTTTAACTCTAGGGGCTCTTACTTGAAATTATCATGGATCTCCAACTCTCTAATAGGTATCATCGTCTTCATCATCGAAGAGTTGGTAATGAACTTGCTCAAGTTCATCCATATCTTCAATATAAGCACATGTCAGGCTCTAAGAGGGTTCCATGCATAGTGTGCTGCTATCAAAGTTAGTTGTTAGCCACTGGGTGCCTTCCTATTTTGTGGCTACTACATACAGATACCTTTGGATATCTATTTCATTTTCATACTGATTACATGTTTTAATCAGTGTACTCTTAATGGACTAGATTTTCTACACACAATTGCACCTATTATCATTGTACATGATGCATGGAACTTGCTTCTTCTCAAGATGTCCAAATTTATTTTCCTCAGAGATTTCCAAGGAAAGGTCCCTTATACCCATTCCCACATCATCTGTGCTTAACCAAACCCTTCCCATAATGATGGGAAAGTCACCTTTGCAATTCTCAACCTTAATCACCAGAAAATCGATAGGATAGGATCATTCACAAACTATGGTCACAATGTCCTCAACTAATCCCAAAGGGACTGTGATTGATTGGTCTACCAATTCTAAAGTGGATATTGCTCTTCTTAAGAGGTGGTAGGTTCCAAGCCTTGTACATGTCATGGGAGATGAGATTGACACTAGAAATAGAATCAAGAAGAGCTTTACATGACTCATGTCTAGTAATTTGCATGTAAATAAGGGGACTTCCTAGGTTAGATCTTGATTTAGTTAGAAACAAAATGAGTTAACATCATGGTGTGGATCTAAGGCAGCGTCTGGTTTGAAGAGTGCTCAAATGTGTTTGATGTAGAGGATGAGGGTGTTGGAAATATAGGACAACTAGCTGCATTAGGTTGTGAGGGTTTTTAAGAACTACTGGGTCAAAAAAATGGTCATTTCCTAGATCAATTATCTGAACCATTCGATTGGAAGGCTAGTTGTAAATTTATAGCCCTCATATCATTTTTTTGCTGCAACTATGAGGGAATTTTCCCTGCATGGATGGAGTAGGAGGTAACTAGGTTGAGGGTGAAGGAATGTGTGCAAACGAATGTAGAGGGTGGTAAGGATATGGGTGCTCACCTTGAGTAGATGGTGAATGAGTTCAATGATACTCTAGAGGGTAATAGTGATGCTAAAATGATGCGTGGCTTACAAAGCTTCGTGGAGAAATGGGTTACTGAACATAGTACATGTATGGATCTGATTATCTATAGGGGTATTGCTGGCTTGGCGGTGGCATTCCCCACAATTGTGGTTGGTGCCACTATTGGTATTACTTGTATAGTTGTGGTGGAGCTTCACTTGGATAATAAGCTTGTTGTTGCTAGTGGAACTATCCTGAATTTTCATGAGGATAAGGTAATCTTCTAGGTGCTTACCTACGTGCTAATTGAGGATTCAGCACGTACATCCTAGACTCTTGT
Source organism: Gnetum montanum (assembly GCA_015680685.1). NCBI lineage: Eukaryota > Viridiplantae > Streptophyta > Gnetopsida > Gnetales > Gnetaceae > Gnetum > Gnetum montanum. The sequence goes on from MNCI01014033.1 coordinate 60,020, forward strand.
AAGTGTGACACTATAGGGAAACATCCCTTCGGATGTTCACATTGACAGATGTCACATCTTGCATCATTATCAAATTTTGTCTCCACAACTTCTTCTACTACAGTAGCTTTACCCTTACCTCTCTGGTAGGCATTTACAGCTTCTTTCCACCTCTTTCAATCACAATCACTATTTTTCTTTTTGTATGCTTTAGCAATCTTCATAGAAATTTGGAATTTTTCATCCAAAGAATCCCATAATTTATCAACCTTTGCTAAAATATCATAAACAGATTTTTGGATAGGCAAGGTTTTCCAATTCACCACTTCATTGAGTGGTGGCTCCTCCTTGTCACAGAATTGGACCTCCCTTTTCCTAATGGAAGGATTCCTATTATATTCTTCTACACTTTCCCTTTGATGCAACTCATTTTCTTCTTTTGCTACCTACTTTATCAACCTTTATATCTAATGAGCTCTTAGTTTAGATAGTCTTCCTTGGGCATAAACCCCAAGAGTTCTTTTGGTTTTTGCTCTGAGCCCATCTATGATGTGGTGGAGTTTTTCCCTCTAAGAATAACCATGGCTAGGGCATTGATGTATGAGAGAATAATATCTACTCATGGTGGCATCCAAGGGTTCATGTGTTCCTTGTTTCCAACCTTGGATTTGCCTTCTCAAATTAGACACTCTGGAGAAAGTCTCATATTTATTATTGAATAGCTCAAGCATTGTAGTCCATCAACGGATAGATTCCGAGCTTCAAGGACTGGTACTAGCTTTCAGCCTCATTGATGAGTGTCCTGGGAAAGAGTTTGAGTTTCTACCAATCATCTTCAATGTCCTACTACAAGGCACAAGCATCATGAAAAGCTTGTAGATATGTCTATGGATCAAAGTTATATCCCCCCTTAAATCTTGGGATATTGTTCATGTCTAAGCACTTGACCAACTATCTTTCACATGTCTAGTTGGAATCTTAATTGCATTTTTAATGTTAAGAATGCTTCGATTTATCAACAAAGGCTCATCATCATCATTATTTCTTTGTCATTGATGATGTCCTCTGTTACCCCTTCGTTCATTATGGGCATAGTTATCAGTATTGTTGTCCCATTGAGCACCTCCATCACAATTATTTTTTTGTAGCATCTTTTAGAACTAGAAGAAGACAATGTAGATGAAGAGGATGAAGAGAAAGGATGACTATCACCATCATGATGTCTACCAACTCCCCTTCAGTTGTCATGACCATGTTCATCAAATTTCTTATTATCTTGATGCTTCCTTAAGCTCCTTCCTTGACTTCTATCTTTTCTTGAACCCAAAATGTTGGTAGTAGAATGTAGATTCAGGTTCATACCCCCCCCCCCCCCCCCCCCCCCCCCATCATCAATAACTAGGGGTGGAGAATTTCATGTTGAGAGCCTTTAGAAAAAGGGCCCTCATTTTTGTCTTGGTTTAGCAAGAACAAGGGATTTGTGAATTGTTTCTCCTTTATAGCTTCATGATTCTTTTCTTGGTGTTGATCTCTCCTTTGTTGTGTGTTAGTGGGATGATAATCCCTAATTTCATAACCATTCATAATTCATTACTCTTGAAGATCATGGATGCCTAACTTCATAAGAGTTTGAAGTAACATCACGAACATAAATTGATTAAGGGGCATTACAATGTTGCCCTTCATATCACACCATCGCAGTTGCTCATCTTGATATAGGATTAAAGTGAAATCAAGCACATACTCATTTGGATAAGTATATACCACCTTACACTATTGTGGGACTGGCTATTTGACATCTTCAAGTCTACAAGAAGAAGAAGACATTTTGCAAACAAATAAAATATTAGTGTGCTTTTGTAATTATATGTTGTATGAGAGTGATGTTGACCTTGGGTTTGTCCAATGATATTAATAACATTTACTAATCCTAGATAGCTCATGTTTCAACAAACAAAGTCCCCAGCAATGACACCAATTATGAGTGGCAAGGTACCCCTACACCCAACCATATGAATCACAAAGCATTCATGCATGATGAAGTCGAATTTTGCAAACTCTATAATTTCTAGTACACTAGTCTTCTAGGAAGTGAACCTTGCCCTAAGGTCATTCATTGTCTTCCCAATTACACTTGTAATGTACAAAGGTATGGTTAAGTGTAATCGAGGCATATGATTTTTATTGTTTTATGTTTTATGTTCTTTGGTGCTTAGAGTAGAGAGATAGAATAATTTAACAACTAATCTAATTTAACCACTTAACTAGTCCCTAACTAATCCTAACATAAGCATCTGGTCCCACTTTTCGTACACATCCTGAACCCACGTATCCACTACTAGGTTACCAAGCGCTATGCTATTGGATGCACCAAGCAATAACACTATTGGGATTACCAAGCGAATACATGTTTACACTTGAAGTGGTCGTACTTCTGTACTTAATCTATTTAGCTTAATTAACAACATAATAAATGAAAAAAATAAATGCATAAACAAATCATTAACCTATTCTAAGTGCTGCAAGGTTTGATCAAAAGGCTTATCTTTATTACCGTACACGTTGGTGTGGTTCAAGTACAATAGTGCTCAAACAAAGATTCGTACACTTTTTGACTCCTGCTATGGGCACTTAGAAAAATATTCTAACTTTCAAGTGGACAAACTACAAGAGCTCAACTACTACTATGACTTTAATGATGCATAACACAGTTGGGAGCTCGTATTTATAGTTTTTGCTATAGTACTACATTGACGNGGTTGGGAGCTCGTATTTATAGTTTTTGCTATAGTACTACATTGACGAGGCCCCATAGATGTAGCAAACACTACGTCAACGTGACCCCCTTGATGGGGCAATACCACATAAATAGGGTCTTATCAATGGAGGCTTGTCGATGAGGCCACATCAACAAGGGCCCATCAACATGGCACTTTGATACTCATTAGTAATGATACATTCCTAGAGGAGTCATAAAACACATGAAGGAAGTCAAGAAGGGAACCCAACAAGGCACCTTGAGGGCACATCCTTTGCCACTCCCACTTGGTCATTCCCTCTTTCTTCAAGGTACAATGCTCATTGATTGATTTTAGTTTCATGAAAGAAGAACCAAATTAATTTCATGATAAAAGACCTTTTTATTTAGAGAACTAGAGGGATGGATGAGTTGGTCTCATTACTCTACATAATTACTTGCCCAATCATCTTGATAAAATAGCACAAAAACCCAACACATAGCATTGACTTCTGCATCATGACTTGGCAATATTATTAACAAAAACATGAAAGACATTCATAAACATAAAGAAAATGACTTAGGAAGAGAGAAAATTTTAAAGAAAAGAAAAAAATATTAAGAAATAAAAAACATATTAAGAATGGGAAAATGTTGAAAAAAATGGGAAAATGATAAAAAATTGTAAAAAAAAAAGGTGAAAAACACTTATTATTTTTTGAACTAGAATGGAGCATCTCCCCCATGACTAATCTTATGGTTGCACATTCAAGAGATGGACCACAAAATCCCCTAGTTACACACCACTAGTTTTCCATCTCTCACTATTACTAATTTTATTAATTATGTGGTAGCACATATAACATTGGTGATAGTCTCATTTAGATTGTTTAGAGATGTATCTTCATCTAGACTTAAAGGTATTTCCATTTTGGAAGGTCTAGATGTGTTTACTTCTTCTTCTTTATTTTCTATTTTAATTCCTAGGTCTCTGTGTTTAATATCCTTTTCTGATGTATAATTAGAGTGTAAGATATTTGTATCTAGGTCCTCTCTTTTGGTCTATTTTCTTAATTCTAGAACTAATAAGTGAATTAGAGGGTTTCATTCATCTTTAAAACAATTTCATATTCTCATTTTCAAGCCACTAGGTATCTTCTAGTTCAGTGGCTACTACGTAGACTAGTTTTTGCTCACACACTTGTTCCTTATCTTTGTTGTGAGTTGTGTTAATATTTTGAATTTCCAACCAACAACTGCACCCTTTATTATTAGTGATGCATGGATTTTCCTGTCTCTCTATAGTGATAGGTTTATTTCTTATGTCTTGTGTTGGAGCGAAAATTATTGTTGGCCTTTGTGTATGATTAAGAGACATCATTCTGGTGAGGAAGGGTGTTGAACCAAATTGGCCTTCTATTGCCTTTGATGTGCTAATAGGTCTATGAGTCTTGTGTTCATGTAAGGAAACTGTCCTAAAGAAAGGATGTTCTCGAGGTTGTGGTTGAGATCTACTAGCATTATCATTGTTGTGTATGTTCACAATGCAAGTGACATTCTTTCATTAATGTTGTGATGTTGAATCTTCTTGTGTTGTTGGCAGTGACATATGATGGAGGGAAGTATGAGAATATTGAGGATATGATAGAGGATGAGAGGTGTGAGGTGGTGATCCTTTAGAAGATGTTGGAGGTTGATGATATTCAAGAGAGTGGTAGTAGTGATTTGAGGTAGAGGAAGTAGAACCGGTTAGGGAAACAGGTTGTTGAACGTAATATCCATATGGGTCTAGCTGGTAGTAAGGGTAGTGCTGGTTTGATGATGGCCTCCCCCATGACTATGGATTTTTCCACTATGGTTCATAATTGTTTTGAGGTTGATAAGAAGTCCCACTAGAATAGTATGATTGGTTGTAGAATTGGTTATAATTACCTTGTGAGTAAGGTAATGTCCTACGCATTGCTTTTTTATGAACTTGGGATTCAAAGAAAAAGCCCAATAGTCATGTAGATGTAACATGATTGGACAATAGCCCTTTGGATGGTCATATAGGAATATGCCACATCCATCATCTTATTTTATGGTTAAGTTTATAGCCTCTTCTTTCACAACCATTTTTCCTTTTTTGCTAATAAGTGTTCCTTCCTATTTCTTAGTTCTTTTTCCTCTTCTTTTTTTGATCACTAAATTCATTTTGCATTACTTTCTCCTCTATGGTTTTCATATAAGTTGTGACTTTCTCATTTATCAACTCCCACATCTTACCTATCCTTGCTTCATGCTCATTAATAGACTTTTGTATCGGCAAGGTTTGTTGTGAAATCACCTCATCGAGAGCTACCTCTTTTTCCTTATCATAGATATAAAACTTGTTCTTTTAAAGAGTTAGATCCCATTTATATTCCTCTACATTCTCTCATTTACATAGCTCTCCTTCTTCTTTTGCCACCTGCTTAATTAGCCTTTGTATATTATGGGCTTTCAATTCGTATAAATGACCTTGGGCATAAATCCCAAGAGTCTCCTTCATTTGATTACAAAGCCCATCTATGATATGGAAAAGATGCCCTTTTTGAGAGAAATCATGGCCTGGACATCTATGTAGTAGAGAATAGTATCTATCCAAGGCCACATTTAAGGATTCATGATTTTCTTGCTTGCACTCTTGGATTTGTTTTCTCAAGTTGGAAACTCTTGCATAGGTATGGTAGTTTTTGTTAAAGAGTTCTAGCATTGTGAACCACTATTGGATTGAATCTAGTTGCAAAGATATATACCAACTTTTAGCTTTTTCTCTTAATATCCTAAGAAAGAGCTAAAACTTTTGCCACTTGCATTCAATATTTTACAAGGTGCAAACATCATGGAAGGCTTGTAAGTGATGTTTTAAAATTATAGCCTCTCATAAATTTAGCCTTTGGGGTATCATAGATGTCATGGTGATCATCTATATTTCTATTCATCTGATTGTGATGATCTTGTCTATTCTCATTTTGATGTCTTTGCTTTTTCCCTTGGGTTTTATTTCTATCTTTATCTTGATCCCATAGTGTAGCTCTATCTCTATACCTACGTTCATCTTCATCCAAACTAGACATTGAAGAGGAAGAGGAAAATGAGGAACTAGGAGAATCACCATGGCTTCTATATCATCCCCCATGGTCCCTTAATCTATCTTTTCTAGGTTTAAAGAAGGTCCTAGGCCTTGAGGCCCTCCCTTATCTAGGACTTACTCCATCTCCTCTAGGATTATTTGTACTAGTTGAATGTAGTCCTTACATCTAGTAAGGGTCTAAATGGGTATAGGAAATCCTTGCTTGAGGTTGTTCACTCCAATTCTCTTCAGTATAGATCTTATCATTTCTCCTACGAGAGTTTTCATCATACAATGCATTAGTGGTCCTATGTGAAGAAGACATGGTTTTAATGTGTGTGACTTAGAATATTAATAATTTTTAAAAGATAAATCATTAACTCTTTTATAGTGATCGTGTATAATATAACTATTCTAGATAACTAGCACCTTTCCTCGACAATAGTGCTAATAATGAGCAATGGGTAACCCTACGTCCAACCACATGAATCACAAGTGTTCATGCATGATCTAGCTAAATTTTGTGGATGGGACAAGTTGTTGAATCATATGCCTTAATTGCGGATCATTGTCTTCCCACTTGGACTAGTGGTAGCTTTGTCACGTATGATTTAGTCCAAAGTAAGGCATTTGATGGTTGATGTTGTTTTGGCCTTATGCTAATCCTAATGATAATAGAGAAGTTAATTATTTAATCTAATTAATAATAAGAATATAAAGTCTAAACTAGCCTACAAGTAATGAGTGTCCATTTCCAGCTTGCCATACACGTCCTAAACCCATGTATCCACTACTGGGATTACCAAGCAAATATGTTTTTATGCTCGAAACTAGTCACACTCATTCCACCAATTCATTAACATGCATGGAAATGTAAATATTAACTAAGTACATGGAATATAAATTACATTAAAAGTAAATTTAATCTAAGTCAAAGTGCTATAATGAATGAGAATCAATCTTGATCTTATTATTGTTCATGGAATGTGTCCAAGTACATTGCCACTCGAATAAGACACCATACAACTGACTCAAATCCACACTATAGGCACTCACTGATTATTCTCTAAGACTATGGAATAAAACTACAAGAGTTTTGCTACTCTATTGAGTAAAACATGCCAAATACACAATGGGAGCACATGTATTTATAGGTGAAAATAGACTCCACGATAATATTATATATTATATATTGCCACTTGTGGTCTAATATCAGGGAGTTCCAATATCATGGCCTATGCAATATACGATTCATCAGTATGTTTTTACACTCAAAAATTTTGATTATTAGGATCAATATTTTTATAATATGCTAAATCTTTATATCATTACCTTAATAATTTTATCACATTCATACTCTTTGCAAATCTCATTTGTAAGGCTTCTTTATTGTCCTTACTCATTATAACCATGACTCATAACTTTTATTGTTATAAATTATATTCTTTAATCTTCAACTTAACTTCTCTTTGGCTACTATGCTTCGTCAAGTTTCTTATAAACTTTAATTACACCAGCTTCTTTATACTTTTCTAAGTCATTGTTATCTTAGCTTATCAACTTGTGAAATACTTTTTTCTTTTCCATTGCAACATTTGGAATGGCCCTATCTTCTCCCTTAAGAAATTGGACTAGGCTATGTATGTCATAATTGGGGCCTTTGGTTTTTCTTTAAGAAATTGGATCCTATGCTACAAAGATTGTACATATCTTCTACAACGCTTATTTATCTATTCTTGAGATCAAATTGATAAGCTTCTTCATAATCTTAATATTTGTAATTGATTAAATAAGAGATATTTTGAAACGAATGGTTTTGCATTCTTTCTTAAATAGAGTCTACTTATTATTCTGAAACTTCATTTCTTTTGGTATTTATTTTTCCTTAATATTCTTCCACTTATTTTACTTTGTTCATTTACTTTCTTATTGATATTAGCTTGAACTTTATTTTCATAAATATTCATTACTATTCCATGGATTAGGTAACATCTTTACAAAAAGATGTTCTTACAAATTACTTAACTCAATTTGTTATTGCTTACTAAACTTATGATTATTATCAACACTCTCCTTCTATCATTATTTTCATAGGTTTACTTTTATTACTTTCTTATTAAAGTTGATAAGTGCTTATATAGGTTACGATTGTATGAAAACCTTGTGGTGGTTAGTCACTTAGTCCCATATAAGCATATATCATATAGGATTTATCTTGTTCACACATGAATTCATAAGAAAATTTTAAACAAAAGACATATGTAAAAGGAAAAAGGAACATCAAACTTCTTTACTATCTTATGGATTGTGTAGAAGGGGACATTGCAAAATATCATCTAATTCTGATTGAAATGATCTAGGTTCATGATTAGATACATGGGATTCAAGAATAAGAGCTTCTTTAGTGGAAGTAACATCCTTGATAAGATCAGCATTGAGTACAAGATTGTATTTGTTATCTTCAATTGTAGTTAGAGCCTTAAAACATTTTGACATAGGAAGAGATTTTGAGATCTTTGATTGATGTTTTAGCCTCTCATTTACTCCTTTCAACTTGTTAGCCTCATCTTCAAGTAATGATGTAGCTGTTTCTATACTATGGACTTACTTATGAAGATCATAAGCTACATTCTTATTCTCACTTAATTGCTTTTGTAGTTTTTCTATAGCAGTTTCTACATCATGCATTCTTTGTTTGGCTTGATCCAAATTTATCTAAAGTGTTTTTATATCAATTGTAAGAACTTCATTGGTTGCATGAAGATCTCTAATTATCTTGTTTAAGTCTAGAATTTTTAAACTTAAGTTCTTCAAGTTGTAATCTCATCATGGCTTTCTCCTTCATCTTCTTCTCTATAATTGATGCTCCTATTGGTGTTGATGTAGGTGTTGTTGATATAGATGGAGGTTCACTCTTTCTTAATTAATCAAGTTCTTAAAGGTTAGGCCTAATATATTCTTTATACTTGGCCACATTATTCAAGAATCTTTCATAAGTGGATTTTGACACTTTTTTACTTTATCATCTATAACTCATATTTCTCATTCCATTTCTTCTTTTCATCCTCTAATAGTGAAAAATTCTTAGTCACCTCCATGATTTATTCTTCTTGACTATTTGCATGGTGTCTATATGAAGCGCGCGCACACACACACACACACACACACACACACATGTTCATACTTTAACTAATTTGTGATCATTTAATACATTTGGCTTATGAAATGCAAGCTAATAAAAGGCTCCTTCCTTGATAGTTGCATATGGGTCTTTATCTAAGACTTTTAGTGCATTCTCTTAGAATTCATAATTATTTTTCCATTTGTTAGCATAGGGAATTTTAATGAAATATAAATAATTTTGCACCCCAAATTACTTCAATAACATAGTGAACTTCTAGCTTGATAACATTAGAGAGATAATTAGCACTAAAGAGAGTTGATTTCTTTAATTCTATTTTTTCTTATATTGGATTGATAGGTGCCAATATAAAACTCATGTCTCTTCTTAGAATTGCATTAAAATTGATCTTCTTCTTGGGATTCTTTCTCTCAATGGTTTCCTCTTATGAATTACCCTTAAGATTGCAGAGTGCTTAGGAATAAATTTTCTTCATTCACAACTATAGTAGGTCCTAATTTTTAAGAATCACAAATAAAACCCTCGATTAGTTTACCCCAAATTGCACCATTCTTTCTTTGACAAATCATGATCAATTTAATAATTGGATGTTCAGTAACGTGTGATAGTTCTTTAACTCTTGGTGCACATTCACGATCACTTTAAAAATTAATGATTTAAGGCATCAATAGTCATAAATTGAATTTATAATTTTTTTCTTAGGTACATACATATTATTTTTCATGGGACCTTCAAGTTTTTGTTAGTTTCATCATATTTCCATTACTTATCCTAAATTCAGAAGGCTAGGCCTATAAAATTTATTTCTTGAGCATTTGTTCCATTTTAGTTTAGAAACATTACAATTATTTCTTAATGGTATGACTTGATCTTAAGGTCTGTGATTCTAAACATATCTTCCACAAATGTTGTGAGCTGTACTTCTATAACATTTTTCTTTCTCATGTTCCTAGGCTAGGTGCTTTATAATGACATCTACATTGTTCTCAATTCATAGCACCACATAAGTTAGATACTCTATGTGGTGTTCTTGTAGAAAATGGGTATTACAACTCTCTAGACATCTTTTCTTTGCAATCAACTATTGAAGAGCACTCTCCATCATCTGTCTTAGCATTATAGGTTGTTCATGTGTGATCTCCATCTTTACATGATTAGTATTTGAACTCTCTAATTCTATAGATAGATGATGCTCTTACTTATTTGCCTAACTCCCTAATGTTGGTAATCATTTATAGTCATCTACTTATAGATTTTTCAAAACACTTTTCAAGAAACATGTCTCTTTGTAACTTCCTTCGATTATTATATCAACCATCATTTAGTTCCTTTCCTATCCTTTGTTAATTCCTTGTTAACTATTAACTTTCTTTTATCATAATACAACTACTTCTTGGTCAAACTAAACTTTGCTCTGATATCATATTAAATGTAGGTATGTTTTTATGTTCTTTTGCAACTCTAATTATTAGGATTGATGTTTTGATAATATGCTAAATCTTTATATCATTAACTTAATAATTTTATCATATTCTTACTCTTCACAAATCTCATTCATAAGGTTTCTTATTAATCTTACTTCTTATAACCATTCCTTGTAACTTTCATTGTTATGAATTATATTTTTCAATATTTAGCTTAGCTTTTGTTTGACTATTGTGCTTCATCAAGGTCCTCTTGAGCTTTAATTGTATCAACTTCTTTATACTTTGCTAAGCCACTCTTGTCTTAGCTTATCATCTTATAAAACCCTAGTTAAACTTGAACATAATCAATTACTTGATACAAATAATTCTACTTATTTTGGCATGGCTAATGACAATGCTCCTAGTTTTGTTAGTTATTCTATTGAATTTTTTAAATGTCATTGGGACTTGATTACTACTGATTTGTATTCTATCATTAAGGAAGATCTTTCCAAGCATAGTGTGGACAGTTATCTAAATAAAAATGTTATTGGATTTGTTTTAAATGAATGAGACTTATCTAATGTTACAAATTGGTGACCTATTCCTTTGTTGAAGACTATTTATAAAATTTCAGCTAAGTGTCTTACTAAACACCTACAAGTTATTCTTTCAAATTTTATTTGTATAGAATAAACTAAATTTGTTAAAAATAATTATTTTCTTGATAATGTTATTGTTGCTTAGGATGGTATGCAATGTGTAGAAGACACTGATTAAATTATTACTTTTATTAAAATTGACTATGTTATAAAGCTTATGATCAAATTAAATGGGAATTTATTCTTACCTTCATTAACTTGGATTTAGTTGTAAATTTATGAATATGATTCGTTGTCTTTTTGTTAATGCTAATGCTTGTGTTGTCCTCTAGCTTCTTATTTATTATACTTACTACTAATTTTCTTTGCCATGTCATTCATTATGACAAGAAAAATGGTTTGATTAATGACATTATTATTTTTGGGTATCATAAATAGTTTCTAAAAATGCATTTTTCTGATGACTCTTTTTTTATGGTGAAGAATAAGCAACTTTCTCTTATATATTTATTCAAGCATATTGATGAATTTATAAGTTATATGGGTCAAAAATAAATTGGTAAAATTCCTTTGTTTATAGTAACCAAGAGTACTACTCTTTGTTTTCTAATAAGAAATGAAGAATTATTTTTAAAAATGACATCTTTAAAGTGTTGGACATTTCTTTTTCTTTTGAGGGAACTTTGGCAAGTCTTTGGAATTTTTTTTTGTCAAAAGTGGAAGATAAATTTAATAAATTAAAAGAAAAAAAACTTACTATGTGATGAAGTGTCATAAACAAGCTGCATCGATGGGCATGTGTTGATGTAGCCCTATTGACAAAGGCATCAATGGGGCATGCGTCAACGCAACCACGTCGATGCATGCATCAACAATGATGCAGGTGCAAGCTATATAAATGCATATATCAATCAATCAAATGTATGACACATTGTGTTAGTAGCATAGTAAAGCCCTTGTAGTTTGTCTTTTCTAGAGTTAGAATATTTTCATCTAAGTGCCCACAGTGTGAATGAAAGAGATTGTACAAAACTTTATTCAAGCACCTTGTACCTGAAATCATTGGCATGAACAACAATAAAGTCAAGATTTTTGGCATTCATTATAGCACTTGGATTAACTTAATTTTCCTTACTAGTAATTTATTTTCCATGCATTTTATATTCCAAGATATAAATTCTTAATGTAATTAACCATAAACACATAAGTATGACCACTTTGAACATAAGGTATTGTGCTTGGTAATTGATGAGTGGCGAGGTACCCCTACACTCAATCATATGAATATGAGCATTCATGCACGATCTGATCAAACTCCGCAGATGAACTAGTTGTGGTATCTAGATAGTTATTCATTGATCACAGTTTGTTGTCTTCCCACATAGACTAGTATTTTCTTTGTCACATATGGTTTAGTCCATAGTGAGGTGTATGATGTGGTCCTAAACTAGTGCTACTCCTAGAGGCAATGGAAAATAACTTTAATTAAGCTAAGAGGGAATGGGTGAAGAGATTCTAAGCTAGCCTAAGTGTAATGAGCATCTATCCTCAATCATCCATACACATCTTGGACCTTGTGTACTACTACTGGGATTACCAAGTGCATGTCCTAGGTATGCTACTAGGATACCAAGTAGTCACACTTAAATGCTCGTGATTAAGTCATACTCATTCCGTGTTTAATAATAGGGATAGGAGAGGAAGGTAAAGAGATATTAAGTAAGAAAGCAATAAATAACAGTTAAAACTAAGTGAATGTTGCAATGATGAAGTAATCTCGATCTTTATTGCCGGTCATGTGCATATCCAAGTACATCACACTCGAATAAAGGTTTCGTACAATTACAATCATCACACTACGGGCATGCACTAGGGAAAGGGTTGAGAGGAAAAACTGACAAAAAGATCCTACTCTAATACTAACTTCTCCTATGACTCTCTCATGTGTCCAATTGTGTATTTATAGGCTTACATGAGAACTATGATATCACGTATCCAATATTGCTAGCTAGGTTGCGATATCGGGTACTTCTCCTATGACTCTCTTGTGTGTCCAATTGTGTATTTATAGGCTCACATGAGAACTACGATATCATGTATTCGATATTGCTAGCCAGGCTATGATATCAAGTACCCAAGGTCAAATATCCAAACTCATCAAACTTGATATCTTGTACCCAATATCAGGGGTCTGATATCAGCACTTGGAAAACCATGATTCATCATACCCCCACGATTGAATAACAACTCGTCCTTGAGTCAAAGAAAGTAAGAAACAAGTTCAATTGATTACACAATGGATAGGTATGAGATTCTTGACTAACTAGAAATTTATTCATGCCATAGTGGAGACTTGAATACAACAAAATTGGGACATAGACACAAAATTACAAAATTTATTGGAACTCATGTGGTTTCTGGTGGTGGTGGTTCCTCCATGGGTCTCTTCCCCTTGTCTTGTGCTCTAGGCTTTGAGATTGATACCGTTGAAGAAGTGCCTGATGTTTCTCCTCTTCTATTTGAGGATTATGAGCTGTCCATGCTAATATTCTAATGTTTGATGGAGTCGGCACTTTCCATGGACACAGCAGCTGTGGGAACACTTGATTGGCCTTGACGTGCCATGTTGCAAATAGTCGTTATTCCTCTTCATAGGCTTGGGCCCTGACCTCTGCACCTTTTTCTTGGCTAGATTGTGTAATGACAGGAGGTCCTTGATGGATGTTGAATGATTGTGCCTCCTTCTTTGCATGTTCTGCATAAGGTCCTTGGTCTTTGCCTCCCCCTAGGTGTTCAATTGCACCTTGAGAAGGTCCTCCTTATTTTCCTCTTTTAGGAGCCATCTATAATCACACAAAGATCAATTTTTAGTAAGGATATTGAAAGAAGTTCAGTTATTTCATACCTTACTCATTGCCTTTAATAAATGTGCAATTCTTTTCTTAGTGTGATTTTAGAGTTAGAATTTTTTTTCAAGGAAGTTGCCCTAAAAGTTTAATGTCTGACCTGATTTGTTTAGGGGACACATAAAAGGACATGTAATGGTTTTGAGGAATGTTTGATAAAATGATGATAAAGGAAAGAATAGATTTGGAAATGAAGTACTCAGAGGGTATAAAATGATGTGGTGGTGTGCAACAAGTACAAATTACAAAAGTCACGTAAGTGGGTCCTTCCCAAAGCAGGTTCCAACCTATTATGCCCTTGTGTAACCACACCTTAAAATGTCTATAAGCACTAGAAGGGTTAAATGTAATCTACACTGATGCAACAAAACACACACATATTGATACTACCATGATGAGGTAGGAATTCTATGCAACACAAGACACGAGTCACCAATTTATCAATAGTGAGATGAGGCGAATTGTAGAAGGGATTACAGAGATCAGGATGTGAGGTGACTAACCCATGGCACAATGAATCTTGAGTGTAGGGCATGATTAATGTGTCATTAACCCATCACTCCAAAATCAAGACCAAGTCCATTCCTCTGATCAATGACATCACATTGTTTCATCCCATGATGGACAACCATAAGACTACCATGACAACAAGGCATGCGATCACTTAGCATTTCATTCAAGGGAGGAGTGATTCAGAATTGCTTTGCGACACTTTTTTTCTTGATCTCTCTTCTTCTTTTTTGTTTGGCCGCTTCTTCACACTCTCTCTTCTTCTCTTTTTTTTTATTTGTTTTCATTAATGTGTAATCTAGAGAAGCCGCCTACCCTTAGACATGGGTGCATGTCTTTCCAATGGGACCCCCTAGAATAGCATTTGTGTTTTTTTATTAAGTACTTTTATTACTCTTACTTCCATTTTTCGTTAGATCTACAAGGATCTTAGCACAACAAGGCTACATGATAACTCCTACAAATGTCACCAAAGAGAATCCACAAGTCCCCTTGATGTCACACCCTAGCCATTCCTACTTACTCCACCCTTCTTCGCTCTACGCATAATGAGCACAAAATTACTTTAATTTTTAATGATGTTAAGAATATCATCGAACCCAGAGTAGAACCTCTTATTAATAGAATGGGTCGGTGGATGTGATGGGCTCGCTGTCCAAATAATTAGTCACTCGAGACTTGATAGCAAAGAACAACACCTCAACCAACGAGTCACATGACTGCTGTATTCATAGATGAGATTACTCATAAAAAGATAAAAAGATGAAATAATAAATAAAAATATAAAACAACAAATTGAAAGATGAAAAACTAAAAAAAAAAATTATAAAATTAAAGAAAAGGAAAAAAATTATTAATTCTATTTGTTAGAATGGATGATATCCCCCATAACTAAATGTTTGATCATAGAGAGAATTAATAAATAGAAGGGTTGGATCCATGCATTTCAGAAATATTGGGACCTGGTCATATCCAAACCACTGGGTGTCTTTTTATGTGGTGGTTGGAATGTACCCAAATTGGGGTGCACATACTGTGTTAAAGTTGACATAGTAGGGCAAGTTAGAAGATGTGGTTAATTGATACGAAGTTGACCCACTATGGCACCCTTGACCGTAAGATGGTATGCAAGGATCAATATGTCTTCCTACGTGGCTATATTCATTGAGCCGCATAGTTGTTGGAGTATTGATTGATGGCCCTGATAAGGTAACATGAGGTTTTGGGTTCGAGGAGAAAGATGCACCATAGTGTTGAACTTGTGCTGAGTGGGAGGATGTAGTGGTTTCAAAGCTATGCTGTCCCTATCTAGGGTCATGTCTAAAGAAGGGACACCTTCGATGTTGTGGAGGATTCCCACTGCAGTTGACAGTAGCAACATAAAGAACGTTCGTGGGTTGATGCTGTGGTGCAAAACCTTCTGGTACTATTGGTGGCAATGTAGAAGGAGGTAAAGGATGTGAATATTGAGGGTAAGAAGAAGCGTAAGGTACATGAGGTGGTGGTCCTATTGGAGAGGATATGGGTTGATAGTATTTAGGAGAATGATAACGATGTGGTAAGATAGAGGGTGTTGACCTGGTTGGGGAAATAGGATGCTGAACTTGATAAGCACTTGGGTTTGGATGATATGAAGGATGTGACCAGTTTGAGGGTGGCCTCCCCCATGACTGGGATCTTTACCACTGTGATTGAACACAGTATTTTTGTACGAACTCTAGATGTAACATTCTTACCCAATGCTTATGTAAATGTGACAAGATTGGACATTGACCTTTGGGGTGATCGTACAGGCAAATGTTACACTGATACATATGATTAGCAGTTGAGTTCTTATTCTTTTCAACTCTTCTTTCTGATTGTCTGAGGGTGTTCTATCCTACTTCTTGGTTCATCATGGTTCTACCTCTAATAGTGTTGGCATATTCTTCACATTTTTCATGTATCCATTCCATCATCTTATTGATCTTTGCCTCAATTTCATCTAGTGATTATTGTACTGGAAAAGATGGTTCCACCTCCTTAAGATGAGTTGATTTCTCCTCTTCATGATTATGGACCTTTGTTAAATTGAGATTTTGGTCCCATTGAGATTTTTCAACATTCTCTCATTTAGCCATTTCTCTTTCTTCCTTTGCTACCCTCTTGGTGGGTTCGTAACTCGTATAGTTGACCTGGGGCGTACATCCCTAGGGTCTCCCTTTTCTTGTTACAGAGCCCATCTATGATGTGGTACATTAGCCTTTCCTCGGAAAATCCATGGCCTAGGTAGTTGTTTAACAATGCATAATATCTTTCTAAGGCCATGTCCAAGGGTTCATGTTGCGCTTACTTCCATTGTTGGATTTTTTTCCTCAAGGCTAACACTCTTGCATAGGTTTGATATCTTTCATTGAAGAGTTCTACCATTGTCAGCCAACCTCGAATTGATTTTGTTCTTAAGGACCTGTACCATACTTTTGCTTGGCCAACGAGTGTCATAGGAAAGAGCTTAATTTTTTGCCACCCATTATCAATGTTGTTCCATACACAGGCATCATGGAGGGCTTGTAAATGATGTTGCAGATCTAAATCATAGCCTCCTGAAGACTTAGGGAAGTTGTTTAAATCAAGCCTAGGTAAATGGCTTTCCTTACGATGCTTGCAGGATATTCGAACAGCCTCTTGTATATGCATTAGGCTCTTAGTGGGCAGCAAGGGTTCATCATCACTAGGTAGATTATGAGTTTGTAAGTTGGGACGATGTTGTCTTTTTTTATGTACATAGGAGACCCCTACATTAGATTGAGTACTCCAAATTTCATCTTTATCATCATATAATTCGTTGGTCCTCTAATGAATTTCCTTACTAATTTTTGCATTATCATAGTTTTGTGAGAAAGACATTGTTGTGAAATTGTGTGTGACTTGGTTGAAATTAATTTATTTTCTAAAATATATATCATGAATACTTTGTTATAGCGATCTTGTATGATATAACTAATCTAGATAACTAGCATCATCCCTGGCAATGACGCCAATGATGAGTGGCGAGGTACCCCTACACTCAACCATACGAATACGAGAGTTCATGCACAATCTGATGGAACTCTGCAAATGGACTAGTTATGGTATCTAGATAGTTATTCATTGTCATAATTTGTTGTCTTTGCACTTGGACTAGTATTTTCTTTGTCACGTATGGTTTAGTCCAGAGTGAGGTGAATGATGTGATTCTAAACTAGTGCTACTCCTAGAGGCAATGGAAAATGACTTTAATTAAGCTAAGAGGGAAAGGGTGAAGAGAGTCTAAACTAGCTTAAGTGCGATGAGCATCTGTCCTCAATCATCCGTACACATCTTGGATCTCATGTACTACTACTAAGATTACCAAGCACATGTCCTAAGTACACTATTGAGCTACTAAGTAGTCACACTTAAATGCTTGTGATTAAGTTGTACTCATTCCGCATTTAATAATAGGGATAGGAGAGGAAGTTAAAGAGATATTAAGTAAGAAAGTAATAAATAATAGTTAAAACTAAGTGAATTCTGCAATGATGAAGTAATCTCGATCTTTATTTCCAGTCATGTGCATGTCCAAGTACGTCACACTCGAACAAAGGTTTCGTACAATTACAATCATCACATTATGGGCATGCGCTGGGGGAAGGATTGAGAGGAAAAACTGACAAAAAGATCCTACTCTAACACTAACTTCTCCTATGACTCTCCCATGTGCCCAATTGTGTATTTATAGGCTCACATGGGAACCACGATATCGCATATCTGATGTCACTAGCCAGGCTGCAATATTAGGTACCCGATATTGGGGGTCCGATGTTAGTACTTATCAAACTTGATATCTTGTACCTGATATCAGGGGTCCAATAACAAGGGTCTGATAACAGGGGTTTGATATTAGCATTTGGCAAACCATGATTCATCAATAATCCTAGCAATGGTCATTTGGTACACCCACCAAACACCAGCTAGTAACCTAGCAGTGTTGATACGAGTTTGAGATGTGTGTGGTAAGAGGGAACAACTACTTATATTTAGGTAGTTAGCCTTTAGAACAGTCAGGTAGTTAAAATAATTAATCATTAAATATTCATTCTCCCATATTAAACTTAAGATAAAAAATATAAATAAAAACAAATATCATATACCTTAACTCACATTTAATCATACACATAGCACACATAAGTGTGAGTTAGGAAGACAACAATCATGAAGTCCCTCAACTCACAGTTTAGAACTATGACTAAGTCCACAAAATTTGACCAGATCACTAGTGCACACTTGTAATTTGTATGATTGGACATAGAGTATACTCGCTACTCATCATTGGCACCATTTTAGGAAACCTAGTTTAGCTAAGTGCACTAAATAGTATGAAACTATGAAGTTATACAAAGATGTTGTAAAAGACCATTCAATGATCAACTATTAAAAGATTACAACCCCACAAGGCACACTATTTTTTTATTAATTAATAATATGTTCTTTTCTCCCAAGGATGAATCTCCAATGCATATAGACATATCCAATCAATAATGGGAAGCCTCAAAAAAGCCCCAACAACTTAGAGCTATCTATTCTCATCCTAATCCCTACAATCCAGGTTTCACCTCCATCCTGCATCAAGATGAACAAATGCACTCGAAGGACATGGAAGACAACATTATGTTACCTCTAGAGCGATCTGTTCCCACCATGTTAATGAATAATCTTATCAAGTTGGACATTATTGCACTTAACTCAGAATATGAAGTCCTACACTATACCTACAAACACTATCATCTCATCAAGGCCCAACTTAAGCAAGATTGGTAGATGGAGGCACAATATGAGGCCTCTAAAGGTAAGAGTGTCTTAACACACTTATTCTTATAGAAGAATAAAGAGGTTGAGGATTTCTTTTCTGGCCATTTCCAATACACAGATTCTTCTCCTCTCTACAATGATACCCTAAACCAAAGGTTATAGTCAACTCTAGAGAACCTTGTTGATGGAAAAACTAGGTCTCATGGGACCTCAAAATATAAGAATCCTAGCTAATCATCTAAGGTCAAGGATACTAATCAAAAGAATGACAAGGAAAAACATAAGGATTGGGAGAGGAACCAAAGGAGGGAGACTAGTAGGCATCATTCCCCTAGTTCTCTTTCTTCTTCACCCTCATCATGCTCTTCATCTTCATCCTTAAACTCCAATAGGGGGAAGATGAGCCATGACAAAATGAGGGATAGTTGAGATCAGGATGGAGATGATCAGTGGGATAAAAATGATTGTTAATTCCACCTAAATGATTAGGATTAGAACCAAAGACAACCACAAGGGGGAGAAAAGTATCATAGAGATTGAAGGCATAGAAGAACTCATCATAGACATCATGACCATGATGAGCCTCTATTGGCTAGCCAAAATATGTTCATCATTTCAAAGACAGTCAAAATCTCAATATGGCATAAAAAAGATAGCAAAATCAAGAGGCTAGATATGAATAATATCCCCAAGTTTGAAGGTTAATATAACTCAAATCCACAAAATCATCTCCAAGACTTTCATGATGTGTGTACCTTGCAAAACATAGAGAATGAATGACAAGAGATAAAATTATTTTCAAGGACATTCATTAAGGAAGCAAAAAGCTAGTGCCAGTCCTTAGAACCAAAATTCATTTGTTGATAGAGTACCATGTTAGAACTCTGCAGTGACAAGTATCAAACATACTCTAGAGTATCCAATTTATAGAGGTAAGCCTAAGGATGGAAACAAAGAAATCATGAGTCCTTGGATGTAGCATTAGGTAGGTAATACTCTTTAGTGCACCAATGCCTAAGCCATGGGTACTCCCAATGGGAACAACTTTGTCATATCATTAATGGGTTTAGAAATGAAACAAGGAAGACCCTTGGGATTTATGCCCAGGGAAGACTTTTTGAGATGTGGTCCATTAGATTCAAAGGCTAATAGCCCAAATGGCTAAAGAAGAAGGGGAGAAGAAAAAGTGTGAAAGTGTAGAGCAGTATAACAGGGATCCCTCCATTCATAAAAGGGAGGTGAATTTCTATTATTCAAATGGGGAGGCATCATTTGATGAAGTGATGCAAAGAAAGACCTTGCTGATATAGAAATATATCACTAAAATATCAGCCAAAGTAGATAGATAATGAGATTCCTTGGATGAGAAGTTTCAAACAGCTTTAAAAATTGTAGAGGACCAAAAAAACCAAGGGAGTAGTGGTCAAGAAAGAAGGAAGAAGAAGGACATAGAGCAAGATTACTATCAGAACAAGGGGAAGGCTGCAGTGGTTGAAGAGGTTGTAGGTTCTAAAATAGATGATGATGGCTATGAGATTTACTAATATGAATATCCTAAGGGATGTTGCCCAATGTTGTCATGTCTGCAAGAGTCTGGGATGTATGTGTTGAATCCCAAGTTTGCAAAGAGGCAAGCACCCAAACAGTTGCATTATCCGCAAGGTAACTATAGGAAGTAGTTTCACCACTCAACATACTATCCAAGTGGAGTACCTCCTCAACCTCAGGAGTAGTATCAACAGTGGCAACACCCATAGTTGTGAAGGATGCCACCACTATGGCAGTAGTACCCCTACAAATAGCTAGATCCATATGGATATTTTTTCCAATAGCTTGTGTCCCTGCATAACTCCTCTAGCCATTCTTCCTTCTTTTACCATTACTACCCTCCAGAATACTGCAAAGCATCTTCTCTAGGGAGGGAGTCCTCTTTTCCTTTTCATCCTCTACATCAACCATCAACTCCTGTACCACAACCAACTACACCCTTGCCACCTGCTCCATCCATGCAGGGTGAAATTCCATCACAACCATAGTAGAGAAATGCCACAAGGGTGGTAAATCTATAGCTAGATATCCATCCAAGTGATTCTAAATAAAATACTCATAAGATATCATTCTTCAAAATCAATAGCCCCACAAAACCCTTTCAAGCAAGTGTGTCTATTAACCCTACCATCTCTACCTTTAACAATACCATCAGGCCACCTTCAAACCAAAAGACCTCCAACATCCACATTGTTATGTTGACCCATGAGGGTACTGATTAGATCAAGGTTAGTCACCTTTTTAGGAAACAATTTGATCTTGGGAGTCCTCTCATTTATTTATAAATTGCAGGAAATGAACCATGGAAGGCTTTGTTGGACTTAGGTTCCGAGGTGAACTTAATCTTACAAGAAATGTACAAGATCTGGAACCTACCTCTTATGAACAAAAGCAACATCAAGCTTGAGATGGCAAACTAGTCTATCACTAATCCTCTGAGGCTAGTGAAGGACATTATGACCACCATTTGTGAATGATCTTATCATGTCAATTTCCTTGTAATCCATGTGGAAAATTGTAATGGGGAATTTCCTATCATCATGGGAAGGGCATGGTTGAGTAGTATAAATGCTAGAATGGGAATTTAACACATTTCCTTAGGAATATTCAAAGAAAATTAATTTGGAAAAGTGAAGAAGAAGAGGGTTCCATGCATCACATATAATAACACAGGGTGCCATTATGTGCAGAAATTATGGATGATCAAAGATACATTAGTTCAAGCATGTAATCAGTGTGTTGAAATAGTGATTATTCAAAGGTGCCTATATGCAACGGTCACAAAACAAGAGGGTACCCAATGGCTGATAACAAATCATCAAGCTGAATCCACCGTATGCATGAAACCATTAGAGAGCCTCACCAATTCCTATGTTAAAAACATGGACAAAATGGAGCAACTCCATCATCAACTCTTTCCCACATAAAGCAACATGAATTGGGGAGAGTTGGAGATCCTTGATCAATTTAAACAAGATCCCCTTCAGTTAAAGGCTTTACCAGTAACTATGGAATATGCTTTTCTCACCAACGGCAAGCTAGTAATCATCAATGCTAATCTTGCTCTAGAATAAAAATAGAAGCTATTAAAGGTGATGAATAAATGACCAATAGTCTTTACTTAGTCATAATACAAACTTACAAGAATTGATTCATAGGTATGCCAACATTGTAGAGATATAGACTCCTCCATCAAGTGAAATAGGCAACTGCAATGAAGATTAAATCCTAAATTAAAATAGGTTATTAAACAGAAGATTGAATAACTCCTCAAGGCTAGGTTCATCTACTCAATTACAGATAGCAAATGGGTTAGCCCACTCATTATTTTATCTAAGAAAGAAGGGAAATGAAGAGTTTATATAAATTCTAGCTATTAAACATGGCAACCTTTAAGGATCACTTATCATTGTCATTTGTTGATCAAGTGTTGGATGCCATAGCAAGGCATTGCTATTATAGCTCTATGGATGGTTATAATAGCTACAACAAAATTTAGATTACACTAGAGGACTAGGCAAAAACTATATTCACAAGTCCCTAAGGGATTTTTGCATATAGAAAGATGTCATTTTGCCTATGCAATGCTCCCACTACATTCTAATGCTTGGTGCTCAATATCTTTCAATAACAAATTGACAACAGGGTAGAAGTATTCATTGATGACTTCTCTACTTATGATGCTATATTTGAGCAACCCTTGGACCATCTTGAGCAGGTACTTCAAATATGTATGGAGACTAACTTAGAGCTCAAGTGGCAAAAAATCCATCTAATAGTTGATGAAGGCATTGTGATGAGACACAAAATTTCAAGCAAAGGGATTGAGTTGGACCCAAAAAAAGTATGGGTTATCCAAGGAATCACTAGGCAACTTGAAACATTCAAAGATGTAAGGTCATTTCTTAGTCATAATAGGTAATACATGTGATTCATTGAGAACTTCTCAAAAATTGCTAAACTATTAGTGGATCTAACAAAGAAATAGTTAAAGAAAAAGCTCATGGAAACTCCAATTTTACATGCTCTCAATTGGTCTAAACCATTTCACATTATGAATGATGCATCCAACTATGCTTTAAAAATGTCCTTAATATATCCACAATGTAAGTTGAAGCATTGTGGGGGCATAATTGAACTACACCACCATGCAAAAAGAGCTCATGGTGGTGGTGTACACTTTAGAAAAATTTAGGCACCATGTTCTTGGATATTAAGTTTTTGTATACACAAATCATAATGTTATTTGGTTCCTCATGGATAAACCAACGGTGAGCCTTCATGTCATATGGTGGTTAATAACTCTACAAGAGTTTGATCTCACCATGGTGGATAGAAAGACAACCGAGAACGTGATTGCTAACCACTTGTCTCAATTACAATGGAACAACAAAGAGGATGAGGGGCCTTTATTTAACCAATTTCTAGACAAAGTCCTCTTTGTCAAAATTCTTCAAATGCAAAGTCCCAAAGGTATTAATTGCTACAAGGACTTCCTCTCCTATCTATTCACTCAAAAGATGTTACAAGAATAGGATACCATGAAGAAACAATAATTTCTTCATCAAGTCAAACACTACATGGAAATTAGGGGCAACCTTTACAAGGTTTGTGCCGATGGCTTGGTATGATGATGCATGCCCAACAATGATTAACTTTGCATCCTCCATGATTCTCATGAACATCCATGTGGGATCCATAACATTGAGAGAAGGATGACAATTAAAATTCTCATGGTAGGATATTATTGGCCAATCATCTTTAGGGATGTTCATTAGTTCTCCTATTCATGTGAACTTTTCTAAGGAGTGAAAGGATGATTGTATAGATGAAAGGGCCCCAGTGAAACACCACAAAATTTCGAGTCTTAGCATCATGACTGCAAATATGGCTAAGTGTCAAAACAGTGGCACTTTGCCCATATTTTTTCAAGTGTTGAGTGTAGTCAACTCCAACTACCATATTTACAAAATTTCTCTAAGTGTCAGAACGATGGCACTTTTTGCACCCTGTTATGTTGCGTAGCATAGCGCACTGTTACGCTATGTAGCATAGCGCACTGTTACACTACATAGCGTAGCATAGCATAACAGCCTGCTATGCTATGTAACACACTATTACACTTCATAACACTACGTAACATACTATTATGTTGTGTAACACCCTGTTACACCGTGTAACACACTGTTACGCTACGTAACACCCATGTCTACTGCAGTGTAGCACCATGTCCAGCGTTGTAGCCAGTGTCCCGTGTCCCACGTGTAACATGGGACGAACACAGTAGATAGTAACAACCAATGTCATGTGTCTTACGCGTAACATGGGATGAGTGTAGCAGATAGCTTGGTCCCACCCACCGCACTACCACGTGGCACCTGATCCACATTTTGGGCTAACCTTAGCCCTATAAATGCCCCTGTGCCCTCTTTTGAAAAAGGGAGAAAAAATAGGAGAAGGAGGAAGACTTTCATTTCTTCACCAGCAAGGCAGTTGGCACTTCCATTTTTGGCATTTGGCATTTTGGCATCTTGGCACTTAGCTCCTTGGGCAAACGAGACCTAGAGCACACCACATCGATAAAGAGGCATAATTACACTACACGGTACACTGCAGCCCCATTGCAGCCTAGTGGAACATCGCATAATACACCATGAGTACTGACCCAGCATGCACAGTTTATCACAATGAGCACCAGATTTCACAGCCCAACACCACTGAGGCTATGATTTCACTCCTATTGTGCCTATTGTGTACTTTGTATACCTGTACCCTTTTTTTGGGGTTTTGCATCTTCTTATTCAAACTCTCTTTTTTTCTAATTATAGCATTTATTTGTTGGCATTGTTAAGCGTTCAATCGTGTCCACTATCCTGTTACACGCTTTAGCATGTTTCTACTACTGTGCACATTACGTTTTCTTTTATTTTACCACTAGGTGTTCCATTTAAAATCATTGTTTGCAAAAGGGTTATTGTACATCAGTTAAGTCCCTGTCTGATTGACCAGACCATTTAGGGCACCCTGAATCCGTTCTCTTCAGCATGGCCCTTATGAGGATCTAGGGTTAGGTTGTGCGCCTAAAGGCCTCTCGGTGTTTCTAACCACTGACATTTTCTATCGCTATAGTTTTTGGTGCTAGAAGAAGGGCCTAGATCTAAGTTTGTGTCAAGTATCATTTTTAACTTTTATGACTTACTCTGTATAGCATAGAAGCTGCACCACATGTAGTGTAGCAGGGTGGTACAGGGGGCAACATAGTAGGCATACACTGATTAGCGTAGCATAGCGTAGCATAGCGTAGCACACTGTGGCACTACAGTGCAACGTAGCGCTACAATGCAACACCCGGTGCTACAGTGTAGCATAGCACTACAGTGCAACACCCGATGCTGCAGTGTAACACCCTGTTACGCTACACTAGAGTTGGCCCTTTTTAGCAGTTGTCATACTTAGCATTTTTTCTACATTTTCATACTTAGCATTTTTTTTGTATTGTTACACTTAGCCACTTTCTATATTTCTATACTTGGCCATTTCCTTGCTAGTGACAGACTTAGTCATTTTTCTGCTATTTTTAGAGTTAGCCATTTTCTGCAACTAGAAACTCTCACAACGTAATCTATGAATATGAATCCAGATCAACCTTCCACGTTGGTGTGTAACACATTTGATACCACAATCTAGCCAAAGCATGCCGCATTAAGCCACGAAAAATATAATTTTGTTTGTGCCAAAATCCAAGTAAGACTACCAGTGGATTACCTCAATTTAGAGGCAAAATAGGACTACGAACGAGTCCACCAGAACAGACAGGAGTATAACCCCTCCTTGTTTAACATAATCCCACTCACGGAGTCCTACCACCAATTGTTGTCCCAACTCATCCATGCAAACAAGCATGATACAAGAACAACCTACGAGGAAGCCTCATAGAAGGAGGAAGATGAGTTTGAGGCCCACTCCAAGCATGAGAGCCCCCTCCACACTTTCTTCCAACAACCACTCCATAGTACAACCCCTCCTTGGTTTGATCCATCCATCCCCTCCAAGATAGTGACCATGCCAATTCAGCCTTCCTCGCAAGTAACTCGTGAATTTTCCCAACACTATGCTCATGCAGGGACCACCTCCCAGCCCCAAACAACTTGGTCATCCTACATCACACCTATCTTATCAGTGTCTATGGTGTCCGTCCAACCCACCCATGTGTGGCCCACTCCAATTACCGCACCCATCACTTAGCCAATACATCAGCAACCGTCCGCTATGATGTTAAACTAGTAACAACCGTCTGCTACAATGTTAAACTAGCAAACTCCATAACTAACAATTCTGCCCTATGCTATGCAACCAACCCAAGCCCAACCAATGCAACCGACTGACACATCCCTAAGCTTGGATCAGGCATTCCAGCTAATCCAAAGCTTGACGAAGGAGATCAACCAACTTAAGGCTACCTCCTCTAACACCATCAAGGTGGTGGACTTCTACCAAAATGATCCCATAAGCCCTACGGTACCACCCCTAACTCTCCCAACTGGGGCCCAAATGCCTCAATTTACCAAGTACAACAGAGAAGGGGATCACAATGCACACTTGGTCACATTCCGATCTGAGTGCTTGCTCCTTCAAGCTTGGCCACATGCCATCATGCATGTGTTCCCCATGTCACTCACTAGCAAGGCCTTAGACTAGTATCATGCGTTACCCAATGCCTCAGTCTCCTCTTTGGAGGATCTCATAAGAAAGTTTGTGATGCACATCAGGTACAACCTAAAGCTTGAAGCAACCCTTGACCAGCTGATGCAAGTTAACCAAGGGCCTCTAGAGCCCATGTCAAAATTCCTCCAACGTTAGAATGCTGCATTAAGTGAAATGCATGAACCCTTAGTAGAGACACACCTACTAGCTATCTTCAAAGGTGCAATGAATGACTTTATTAAGTCCAAACTATATTATCTAGCCCCAAAGTCTCTTAGCCAAGCCTTTGCCCAAACAAAAGGCATAGAGGAAGTAGCGTAAACTAGAAATGATCCAACCTATATGGCCTACAGAAACCAACATGTTCGCAAGAAAAACACAATAGTGGCAATGATGGCCGCAAGCACAAAAGCAACCAACTAGGGTCCAACAACTAAGCAACCTAAAGCCCCAGCTGACAAAATCGCCAACTTTGGCACCAACTCACCTACATTGATAGGGGCTACCCCAAGGGCCAACTTTCAGCATAAGGACCGCTCAAAGTATACACCACTACCGGTGCAACCCTCTGAACTACTAGAGAAACTTTTGAAAACCAAGAAAATCCAACACAAACATGTATTAATGATTACTCGCCAAAAACATGATAAGTACTGCGAACTACTAAGGAACCCTACTTTAGTAGTGCCAAATGAGCCCCCAGTTCCACAACACTTCAAGCTGGACCAATACTGTCATTACCACCAATTGGCTAGTCACAGTACAGACAACTATCATGCTTTGTAGGATGAGTTGTAGAGAATGATAGAACGTGTCCAACTAGTGATTAACATTGTGAGTCAATCCAACACAAATGATGCCTCCTATGTCATAAATTCCATTAGCATAGGTCGTAATTCTAAACCTACGCAATAACCTTTTGTGATCTGTGTGCCTCTCAGCAAGGCAAGGGTCCCCTTTGCCTCCATAAGCAAGAGGCCTTCCTTTATCATCAAAGTGCCACCTCGAGCACCCACAGCACCCTTTGTGGTCAAAGTTCCACAACAACCATCCGCTAAGACATTAAAATGGCATGATACAATAGCAACAACTAAGCAAACTTTTGTTATCAAGATGCCATGACAAGTTGACCACACAACAACTCTGCCTAAATCACCATTTTTCATAAGGGTGCCACAATGTGATGGCCCCTCACCTACCTGAAGTCTAACAGTAAGCAATGTCTCAATCTCTCCTCCCTTAAGGATTGACCCCACTAGCAACCCAAGTGGGCCTACCAAATGGCAACGCAAGAATAAAAATGGCCACCTCGCAACCCCCATGGCCGAAGCAAAACCCATAACTAACAAGCAACAACCAAACACTAGGGCCCCTACCCCCAAACAAGCCAAGCAAACCAAGCCCAAGTCCCCTCCGCGAGAGATCTGTCTCTCAAGCCACATGGAGGAAATCAAGGCCAACACAACATCCAATGACAAGGACTTCATAGCTTCACTAACCCAGGTGAAACAAATGCTCAAACAAAAGAACACAGCATTGAGCTTGTACGACCTAGTCATGACCTCATCTGCTCACTGCCAAGCATTGGCCAAAATCTTAGCATCCATTCCTATTATGGAGGACATCCCTACAAATGAGGCATCCATCCATGCAATGATGTTGCCCCCTACACTGCAAGAATCGATTTTAGCATCCCTAGTGTTCCACGACAATGGAGTCAAAGTTAACCCCGAACGAGGGGAGGTCACTATAGCTCCACTATCCATTAGCATACATGTTGGGTAGTGCACCATGCGCAGAGTGCATGTCGATGATGGTGCAGCAACAAATGTAGTCCTGTACTCTTTCATCTATAAACTAGGCTTAACAAATGAAATCAGGCCAACCAAAACCACATGTCTAAAATCCTTCAACAGATCACATGTCACAGTCAAGGGTAAATTTAACTTAGCCTTCGTGGCAAGAGAGCAATTCCCCACTAGTGCAGGTTTCACTATCATAGAGGATATGCCAGGTTTCAACATGATTCAAGGCAGGCCTTGGCTAGCCCAAGTAAGGGTCGTTTCCTCTCCCATCCACCAAGAAATCCACCTTCCATACGAGGATGGTCAAGTTATCATCCATGGTGATCACGCCTCCTCTTTGACTAGCCATGACATAGACATGGTGCAACTTTTGAAAGAAGAGCTTCATGGTGGTACACCTATGACAACCAACATAGCGCGTAAGGGTAACACACCCGAACGAGTGGTTGAGGTCAATAGCTTTCTAGAGGATCCTAAGCCTTGCATGCTCCCTAATCCATGGCTGGTTAGGAAGTAACTACATGATCAAGACTTGGCCTTGGCCAAAAACACGTTAAGCATCTACGTACCCTTTCCCTCCACTTCCCATGCATTTTTTACTTTCATTTACATTGCACTAGCCTATGCATTTACATTTTTCCTACTTACTTAGATTAGGCATTTCATTTTATTCACATATTTTTTTTACTTTGTTTATGCATCCATCCACTTAGCTTACGCATTATATCTGAAAACATCAAAAACAAAAAAAAACATAAAACATAAAGCTACAAAAACACATGGCCCGGAAAGGCCTTAAACTAGCCCATGGCCCTAAAAGGCCTTAAACTAGCCTATGGCCTGGAATGGCCTAAAACTATCACTTTTTGCATTGCTTTCGTTTCATTCATCCATTTTAACTTTGTTTACAACAGCTATTGCTTGATGTTGTTTTCTTTCTAGTTGATTTTTTGCAAGATCTTGCAAGCACGTAG
Organism: Gnetum montanum; assembly: GCA_015680685.1. NCBI lineage: Eukaryota > Viridiplantae > Streptophyta > Gnetopsida > Gnetales > Gnetaceae > Gnetum > Gnetum montanum. The sequence goes on from MNCI01014033.1 coordinate 89,736, forward strand.
CACAACCATGCATGCAGCATTGCACCTTACATAAGCAAGGTAAGCACCAGTCTGCTATGACTATAAACTAGCATAGCTCATCCTTGGGTCATGACATTAAACTAGCACAACATCCACTGTCCACTACGACATTAAACTAGCATCCAACAATCTGCTAGGACTATAAACTAGCACATCACGGTCTGCTAGGACCTTAAACTGGGTTCACAATCTGCCAGGACTTTAAACTGGCATGTTGCTGATCTGATTCAAGCACTCGCCATTGGTGAAACCCTTGGGAGCACTCATAGGATCATCGCCTCCCACCATTCTGGTGATCTTTTGGAACACTCGCCATTAGTGCAGCCTTTAGAGGACTCGCAGCATCATCACCTTGGCACCTTCACTGGCTTCCTAAGCACTTGCAACTGGCACAGCATTTAACACTTTCATAGCATCTTCACATCTAGCACTTGCAGCACCTTCACATCTAGCATTTGCACTTGCATTTCATGTTTTATGGTTTTCTTATCCTTTCTGAGTTATGTTTGCAAGACAAAGCCTTAGAGGTGGTCATGCAAAGGTGCATCTCATCATAGCAACAAGTCACCACATTGCTTTGATGTGCATGATTGGACTAGTTGAGCCACTCAAGAGTGCACATCCCCCTCATCCTTGTTACAGCCTATGCACATCCATTTCTTCATCCCAATATACTCTCATGCTTCCCATACTCATGATTTCACACTCCTCTGATGCATATGCACTGTAACACACATGGCATTCTCCTCATATCAACAGTTGAACCCATGGTTGATGTAACACAATTCATCCTATCAGGTGCCTCTGTTGCATGGTAAAGGCTTAAGCAGATGTAACATGAATCATCCCTGGGAGGAAACATCTATTCTATAGATGCAATGTGATGCATCAAAACAAATCTCATCTTCTCGATGGCCAACTTACAGCTAACATTCAATGGTAAGCTGAACCAAAAAAAAAGTTCACCTAAAAAAAGATTCATCTTAAAAAAAAATCAAACAACAATGCTGCAGCTTCACAATTGGCCCATCCTTGGATCAACTTTGACCCTCCCATGAGTACTCTGATGAAAAGTCAATGTTTCAAGGACAAGCTACTTCATGCCATGGTCACCATCAACCGTGCTGACTTCGCGTTTTATATCATGATCCACTATTTGAATTTCATTTTCACAGTTTGCATTTCATCTTCATAGCATCGCCTATACCCCTTGTCCCCTAGCATAACCTTATTCTCATAACACTATTGAGCATGGTAAAATGACATTCAATCTTGTGCTGATGAATGATGTTGGTGACATGTCTGCTGTGGTGTTTTGTAATTCTTTGTTGACATCTCTCAGGCCACTTCTCCAGACATCAACAAAAAGGGGCCATTGAAACACCACAAAATTTCAAGTCTCGGCATCACGACTACAAATATGGCTAAGTGTCAAAATGATGCCACTTTGCCCATATTTTTCCAAGTGTTGAGTGTAGTCAACTCCAACTGCCAAATTTACAAAATTTCTCTAAGTGTCAGAACAATGGCACTTTCTGCACCCTGTTATGCTACATAGCGTAGCACCCTGTTACGCTACATAGCGTAGCATAGCATAACAACCTGTTACATTGCATAGCGTAGTGCACTGTTACGTTGTGTAACGTAGCATAGCGTACCACCCTGCTATGCTACATAACACACTGTTATGTTGCGTAACACCCTGTTACACCGTGTAACACACTATTACGCTACGTAACACCCATGTCTACTACAGTGTAGCACCATGTCTAGTGTTGTAGCCAGTGTCCTGTGTCCCACGTGTAACACGGGATGAGCACAGTAGACAGTAACAACTAGCATCCTGTGTCTTACGCGTAACATGGGAAGAGTGTAGCAAATAGCATGGTCCCACCCACTGCACTACCATGTGGCACCTGATCTGCATTTTTGGCTAACCCTAGCCCTATAAATGCCCCTGTGCCCTCTTTTGAAAAAGGGAGAAAAAATAGGAAAAGAAAGGAGGCTTCCATTTCTTCACTAGCAAGGCAGTTGGCACTTCCATTTTTGGCATTTGGCATTTTGGCATCTTGGCACTTAGCTCCGTGGGCGAATGAGACCTAGACCATACCACACCGATAGAGAGGCACAATTACACTGCACGGTACACTGCAGCCCCATTGTAGCCTAGTGGAACATTGCATAATACACTGTGAGTACTGACCCAGCATGCACAGTTTATCACAATGAGTATGAGATTTCACAGCCCAACACCATCGAGGTTGTGACTGCGCTCCTACTACGCCTATTGTACACTCTATATACCTGTACCCTTTTTTTGGGGTGGTGCATCTTCTTATTCAAACTCTCTTTTTGTCTAATTACAGCATTTATTTTTTGGCATTGTTAAGCGTTCAATCGTGTCCACTATCCTGTTACGCACTTTAGCACGTTTCTACTGCTATGCACATTACGTTTTCTTTTATTTTACCACCAAGTTTTCCATTTAAAATCATTGTTTGCAAAAGGGTTAATGTACACCTGGTTACGCTACATAACACCGATGTCTACTACAGCGTAGCACCATGTCCAGCATTGCAGCCAGTGTCCTGTGTCCCACGTGTAACACGGGACAAGCACAGTAGACAATAACAACCAGTGTTCTATGTCTCATGTGTAACATGGGACGAGTGTAGCAGACAGCATGGTCCCACCCACCGCACTGCCACATGGCACATGGTCCCACCCACCGCACTGCCACATGGCACCTGATCTGCATTTTGGGCTAACCCTAGCCCTATAAATGCGCATACGCCCTCTTTTGAAAAAGGGAGAAGAAAAAAAAGGAGAAGGAGGCAGGCTTCCATTTCTTCACCAACAAGGCAATTGGCACTTCTACTTTTGGCATTTAACATTTTAGCATCTTGGCACTTAGCTCCGTGGGCAAACGAGACCCAAAGCACACCACACCGATAGAGAGGCATAGCTACACCGCATGATACATTGCAACCCCATTGCAGCCTAGTGGAACATCGCACAGTACACCGTGACTATCAACCCATTAGGCACAATTTATCACAGTGAGTACTAGATTTCATAGCCTGACACCATCGAGGCTATGACTGCGCTCCTACTGCACCTATTGTACACTCTGTATACCTGTACCCTTTTTTGGGGTGGTGCATCTTCCTATTCAAACTCTCTTTTTGTCTAATTATAGCATTTATTTTTTGGCATTGTCAAGAGTTCAATTGTGTCCACTATCTCGTTACGCGCTTTAGCACGTTTTTACTATTGTGCACATTACGTTTTCTTTTATTTTACCACCAAGTGTTCCATTTAAAATCATTGTTTGCAAAAGGGTTATTGTACACTGGTTAAGTCCCTATTTGATGGACTAGACCGTTCAGGGCACCCTGAATCCATTCTCTCCAGCACGGCCCTCGTGCGAATCTCGGGTTAGGCTATGCACTCGAAGACCTCTCGGTGTTTCCAGCCACTAACGTTTTCTATCGCTACACCCAATAGTAACCACTAGAGACTTTTGATCTTTGGGGCATTGATTTCATGGGGTTCATAAACCCCATGTCCAATGAAAAGGTATACATCATCATAGCAGTTGACTACTACATCAAAGGGGTTGAAGCTACTACCTTCATCGATTATTCATCCTCTACAGTAACATGGTTTGTATAATAGAATGTCATGAATAGGTTTGGTATGCTAGGGGCACTTATTTCTAATAATGGAACACATTTTACAGATGCAAGTTTTCAAAAATTGATGTAATGCTTGGGGGTCTAACACAAACTAATAACTCCATACCATCCTCAAGCTAACAATCAAGTAGAAGTCACAAATAGGAAGATAACTAGGATACTAACACACACTAGTAGTTAATATAGGAAAGATTAGAGCACAAAACTTAATAACGCTCTCTAGGCTTATCGGTCAACTTTGAAAATTCCTATTAGTTATTCTCCTTATGAGTTAGTATACAGAAAAATACCAACTCTTCCAATCCAAGTAAAGCTCTATGCAGTCTTAACAACTTGTGAACTTGACCTTGATCTAAGTCTAGCACATAGAGAACGATTAATAGCATTGAATGTGCTAGACAAAAATCAATTAGTATCCCTATCCATGAATGAAGTACCCAAGGCACACACCAAACAATGTCATGACTTAAGGATAAGAAAAGTTAAATTCCAACTAGAAGATAAGGTTCTTCATTAGAACCCCATGCACGTACCACAATGTACAAAATTTCAAACACTATGGGAAGAACGTTATATTATTCATGCAACTTTTCCTTCTAGGGTCATGATGATTTACCACCCATCTAGTCCAAACAAGCAGTTACTAGTCAACATTCAACAAGTGAAACCTTTCCTTAAACCTAGGCTAACTAGTAACATGGACTCCCCAATTGATGGACAACCACATTTTATCTTTTAGATCTTCTCCTTCCAACTCCCTTGTGGGGGAATGGCCACCCATGTTAAAATTTTTTGAAGATAACTCTATTTTTCAACTTTTTATTTTACACTATTCTTTATACATTTTTCAATTTTCTTAAATATTTTGCACTTTATTTTATATATTTTTTACTTTGATTAACTTTCCTTATGTGTTGTTTTCTTATTTGCTTATTCATTTAGAATCTTGCATTTTTGTCATAGTTGCTACTACTAGAAGTTCATTTCATATGGTATTTCACATTTGGATTGACTGTTCAATGACTCATTTTTACCTTCGGATTATGTTACAGATTAATGAAGCATTAATTTTCTAATGGTATCAAGCAGTGAGTCCACATCATCCATCCATTCCACTCATTTCTATGGGATTTTTTATCTTCCAAGCATGAGGTCCTTTCATAATTATAACTTAAAAGGAATCAATGATCTAGGTACTTAATTGACTTGGAAGGGATAAAGTAGAATGGACAATGATGTAACATCAAGGGGATTTATTACCTTTTGTACTAACTTCCTTATTGAGTTTTATGGATATTCTCATTAGTCTCTCACGACTCCTATTGTTGACCAATAATAGGAAGTATGTCTTTGCATGGTGTGGTTCTCATGGCAAAAAGAAAAGAAAAAACATGAGAATTCAAAGCACACCCCTTAGAGACATAATAATGAGCTACAAGCATTAGTTATGGGGCTGGAAAGACATGTTACTTATGCCTAAAGGCATCCCTCTAACTAAGGCCCTTCCTATCTTCCTGCTTCTTTAACTTGAAGTGGTGGTTGTTCTTTGGGAGTGGTCATGGACTCTTGTTGATTAAATAATTAGAATATGGTAATGCAAATTCACTAAATGTGGGTGGACTTGGTTCCAACCAAGGGGGGAACAACATACAATCATCTTAAACACAAGTTCCACAAGGGCTTCATGTAATTGAGATGCAAAACTCTCTTCCAACTCTTCTTTTCCATTCCTTTGTCCTCATCATCAACCATCTCATTGCCTCATATCAGGCTTAATTAATGTGTCTATTTTGGTATGGCATAATACTTTGATGATATCTTCCATGGATTCAATTTTTAATTTCCTATGATCATTAATCATCCTTGGTGCCTACGAACTTCTTGGTATCAGGGCATGCAAGGGTATTAATGGCATAAGCCTACTTTGGGAAGGATCCACTTACATACCCCTTGGTCTTATTTTAGTTAAACTTCCTATCCTTTGATCATTTCACAATCAATCCCATTATTTCATTATGTAAAACATCTAGTTTTGCCACATTTTGGCATCCTCATTTTTATCCACATCTCCTTTTCTCCATCAAATCTAATATCCTCTTCCATGTTTTACCATCCTTCTAGGATTTTCTAGCTTTCTTTGGGCTCTCGTTTCAATTTCAAACTCATCCACAATCCTTAGTTTTTTTTTAATTGGAAAAGTTATTATTTATAGGTACATCAACGCATCCCCATCAATGCAGCCTAATGCATCAATGCATCCACATCGACGCAGTTGAAAAATAGTATTTATACATGTGATAGTTAGCCATTTTTCCACCATTTTCCTTCAAGTGAGAGAGGAGTTTTTGCAATTTTCAGAGCCCAGAGACCTTTTAAACATTCTAACTTGCAAACTACTCACATGTTTCACATTGTTCTTTGATTCCCAAGCTACCGAAGGTAAGCTTTACATCATCAAGGCCACAAACCTTTGATTTATGATAGAAAAAGTTTTGGAATTTTTGTAACTCTCCAAGGTTTAGCTATTAAAATAATATTAAAATACTCATCCTAGATAGGATTAAACCTCATAAACAAACTCTAGTAGCTGATTAATAAAATAATAAACCTACCATGATCACAAATAAACCTAAGTGTAACCTAATTCAATGAGAAAGGTAACAAGAGGAAACTAAGGGTTATAAATTAAAATGCTAATCTAGGGTTACATTTGTGATCAAAAATGGCACCAAATAGGGAAGCACCTAAAGGGGGACCTTCCCAATTGAGGGAGAGGTAGCAATGAGGAGGAAGGGGCAAACAACAACTACAACAAGTCGAAGAACAAGAGGTTGAAGCAACAAATGCAATGTGACCTCTTTGGAAGGAGCCCAAAGTGAAATCTGGTCAATAGATTCTAACTGCTAAAACTAGCTAATCTAGGTAGGATAAGGCTCCAAGATCAAGACCTAATCTTGAGGTCACATTAACAAAGGCTTATCTAGAAAAGATCTGAACTTTGGATCCTTCTTAGAGTTGATGTCCAAGGAAGTATGCACTTAACTACAAGGGTTTCCTATGTAACCCATCATCTCATCAAGTGGAGAATGGGACATGAGGTAGACCTACCAATTTTGGAAAAACTAGTAGAGGGATGCATCAATTAAAATCAAGGATATTATCATCTCCTACTCAGTTGAGGCCATTGTGGAGGCATTTGATTTGCCTAATACTAGGGAAACATTAGCTAAAATCTCAACCCAAGTCGATCTAGAAGCCAAGAAAGAATGGGTCCAACACTGCAATGGGATGGAATGTAAGGAGTACGGTGCACTCACAAAGATGGAACATACTTACTTTAAAATCATAGCCTATCACCTAAACCCCATGGTGAGGCCAAGTGAGGTCACAACCTTCTTCGCTTGTGTATGTGTCACTCTAAGTAGTAAGTTCTTAGTCAGTCTTCCATAACTTATCTATTTGGAGATAGATAAGTGATTTAAATAAAATGAAAAAGGAAGGAAGATACTCCCCTTTCCATGCCTTATCAGAAAACTTTGCAAAATGGGAGACATAGTGCACCATGCCAATGATGTAGTCCATCATGCTCTTGCTGCATCCTAGCATGAGATGATGAAGGATAAGGTAGCAACAAAGCTACATGAAGAGGAAAGGCCACCACCACCACCTATAGGAGAAACCAAACTAGAGGCACTTGATGCTACAAAAAGGCTTTGAAAATATTGTAAGCAATAATTATAGCAACAACATGGTTTAGCAAGCTATGGGAAACCATTAGTTTCCCATCCAGCATTGTGCCATCTCAATGAGGTCACAAGGACCATTATTTGGCTAGAGGAAACTACCTCGTTGTTCTCTGCATAAGGAAATCAAGTTCCTACAAGAACAAATCCAAGCGCTTAGGAAGTTATAGTGTCCATTCATGGACAAGAGTTCCCTAAAATTTTTGGAAATGTCACAACTTTCTCAGTGCACCTGGAGGAAGGCAAGGGGGTGATTGTCCTAGTGATGCAACACCAAGGATAGCAGGCAGCGATGGAGGTGGTGGCTGATAGGGTAGTAGAAGCTCTAAATGCTCTTGTGGTATTTTTCCTAGACATTATCATAATGGTGGATATTTAGACATTTGCAAGAGCAAGAAGTGGTTGGTTGAGTGTAACCCAACACAAAAAATTATTGGAAAGACTAGTGGGATTTGGGCAATCACTTTCAAAGATATTTGATCTCCTTGATGAAATAGTAGCAACCCATTCATAGCTATAAGAGACAAAAGGAAAACTTCTCATCACCAATGTCCAACTATAGGCAGCCACCACTAAAAATCAACAATTGGCTACTGAGGTTGTAAATTTATGGGCATGTCTCTTTGACCCCACCATTCTCAACCCAGAGCTCACATGAGACAAAGCTTTCCAGTAGCTTCAACATCGAATTAGAGAGGTTTATAATCCAAAGGAGGTGATAATATTTGATGCATCCTTATCAAAAGCTATGACCTTTAACATCAAAAAGGACTTGTCACAAGTTAGCAAAAAAAGCTTGATTCTTACCAAGGATATCCATTGCTTGCACAATGTCAAAAAAATAAAAGGACTAGATGGTCAAATTTTTTTGATAGTAGTAGGAGAAACTAGCCAAGGGAAATCTTGATCTAAGGAGGTTGGTAGCAAAGAATTGAAATCTCTTGATGGAGGAGGTTTGAGCACTTTGTCAAAAAAACAACCATTGATGTAGCCACCTAGGAGAATGAGGCCCTAAGATCTAAATGAGTTAAGAACAATTACATGGACCAAGTTGGGCTCCTTAAGGAAGTAAATGAGAAAAAAATACAATTGGCTATGACAAAGATGAACGAGGCCCTCTAGCAACTCCAGTAAAGAGGCAACATATGGGAACCAATCTTTAATGACCTAAATGCATATAACAAGGTAGAGATCCACCTGAAGGAGTTGCAGATCAAGGAGATGATAGAGTATATGGAGCTTTCCAACCTCTAATATGCAAACTTGGCTATGCTAACATCAGGAAGGCTAAGAATTGAGTTAGAAAAGTAGGTGACCAATTCTTACCTCTTATACGAGGTGGAATTCAAGCACCATAAGGAAACCAAGTAGCATGTGGAAATAACTAATGCAAAACTTGAAGTTCTCAAGAGTAGATTCATTGACCAATGATTTGTTGCTGAGAACCTAGCTAGGAGAATGAATGACTACCATGAGCTACAGAACCTAGTAAAGACATTCGACATTGAACGTAAAAAATGCATAGCCTAGTTCATTAATGCAAAGGAGATGTTTCCAGTGATGTCGTGCTTGTGAAATATCCATATGCTAGCTGACATTAGTAAAGCTACGTGGATTGCATACAACCCACATAGCAAGGAAGAAAAGATAAAAGAATTACTGGATTCTTTCAGGATTTCTCCAACAATAGCAGGTTAGCCTTAGCCACCTCTACCATTGCAAGTATTGGAGCCTATAAAGGACCTTTAGCATCCTGAGAGCCTCCACCTCCTTGCACTATTTGAGAATTCACTTGGCCTTTAGCAACTAGAATGGACCTACTAAAATTTTTGTAAAGGTGTCCTATTTTGTTGTCATGGATACCAATTTTGTAATCATATAAAATCTAGCACTTAGAGTCAGTTAGTTAGTCAGTCTATTATTTTTCAGTTAATAAATTTCATACTTCCCTAATCTTTGTAAAAAGCTTGATCCTACTTTTGTTCACTCAAGGATGAGTTTTTAGTCAGTCATGGGGGTATGATGAAGCATCATAAATAGGCTATTTCACTACAACCCCATCGATGCATGGTAACATGCATTGATGTTGATGTAGGCACAACCTATATAAATGTACATGCCAATTGCATTTATGGAACCTTGTGTTAGTAGCATAGAAAAGCCCTTACAATTTGTCTTTTCTAGAGTTAGAATATCTTCCTTTGAGTGCCCACAGTGTGAGTGAAAGAGATTGTATGGAACTTTATTTAAGCATGATGTACTTGAATGCATTGGCATGAATGATAGTAAATTTGAGATTTTTGGCATTCATTGTAGCATTTGGATTAGCTTAATCTTTCTTACTAATGCTTTATTTTCTATGAATTTTATAGTCCAAGACATAGATACTTAATGTAATTAACCATAAACACATAAGTACGATTGATTTGAGCATAAGTTATTATGCTTGGTAATCCTAGCAATGGCCATTTGGTACACCTAGCAATTGCCACTTGGTAACCCAGCAGCATTGATAAAAGTTCAGGATTTGTTCAACAAGTGAGAACATCTACTTATGTTAGGGTAGTTAGCATTTAGAACAGTCAAGTAGTTAAAATAATTAATCATTAAATATTCATTCTTCCATATCAAACTTAAGATAAAAAATATAAAAATATAAATAAAACCAAATATCATATACCTTAACTCACATTTAACCATACGCATAGCATACACAAATATAAGTTAAGAAGACAATGATCATGAAACCTCTTGACTCACAATTTAGGACTATGGGAAAACTTATGAACTAAGTCTATGGAATTTGACTAGATCACTAGTACACACTTGTGATTCATATGGTTAGGCATAGGGTATGCTCGCTTCTCACCACTATGATAGGTAAGTATTTAGTTTGCAAATTTATGTTGCTTACCACTCATGTTTAGTATTCATTTTGTTGGACTCCTATAAGATCTTCTTAGTGAGGTAATAGCAATGAAAAGAAAGGTTTTTGTAGGGTTTCTTAGATTTTTTGCACTTAACCAAAAAGGAAAGGAGGTTAGATCTTTTTAACACCTATCATCAAGGTCTAGTTTTAGTTGTCAAATGGGTTGCTAACTCTTTTGATCATATTAGTGTTTGAAGTATTATTTTTTTCCTACCCTAGAGGGGAGGTTTTTTAGAATTGGTTGTAAGGATAAAAACCTACAAGGGCATTCCCAAAATCATTGGGTCTTTCTTTTTCATTGTTGTTTTTGGAGCTTATTTATTATTGAAGGGATATTTTGTATTCTTTTTATGGAAATGCTTAATTACATCCTTGTGAGACAACAAAGAGTCTATATAGACCATAAAAAAATTTTACAAGGCTTCGACCAATAAAAAGGAAGCTAAGTCTTTGCATGGTGTGGTTTCCATCCAAAAATCATAAAAACATAAAACGAAAAAAAATAATGGAAATTCAAAGCACATCCCTTAGACACAATAATGGGCTACAAGCACTAGTTATCGGGCCAAAAATATGTTACCCATGCTTGAAGGTGCCCCTCTAACTAAGGCCCTTCTTTCCTTCTTCTCTTTTCTTCTCTTTTTGGAGTGATGATTGTTCTTTGATGTGGTTGTGGACTCATGGTGGTAGGCAAAAGGGATCATGTCAATGCAAGGTCACTATTGATGGTGTGGACCTAGTCTAAACTTGGATGGATAGGTATGACAATCATTTTCATCACACTTGACACAAGAACCTATTGCAAACATGCTTAAGTACCTTACATCCCTCTCTCTACAATCTATTCTCATCCCATTATTCACCTCAGTACTACATACAATTATGAGCCTTTTGGTTTTGTGTACTATAGTGTAACATCCCAACCAAGGTAGTTTTGTGTTGTTTGGAATAAAGACATTATCTACATTTAACTTCTAAGGTGGCCATGGACATCTTTAGAAGTGGTTATGCAAGGGCATTATGGCAAGAGCCCACTCTAGGGAGGACTCACTTGCATAACTTTTCTTGATCTTGGCTTTGAACTAACATTCACATCTTCTAGAACATCAATGATGGTTTCTTTGAATATATGCATGCTTTTGGAATTACTTCTCATTAATTTAAATTAATTTTTCCTACTTCTCTATCTCAATATCCTCCAACTTCTAAAAAATTTCTTGGTCATCTTCTGCATTTGATCTTTGGTTTTAATTGTTCAAAAACTTGTGCACTTCTAGAGTTACACTTATTAGTTATGGGGGTTTGGGATGCCCGCTTTGAAATTTTTAAAATTTTTCCAACATCCTATTTTTGAACATTGCAGTAACTAATAGTCATTGACCAAAATAATGTGAACTAAGGGATCTGAAAAGGGTTAATTATTAAGAAAAATTTACAAAAACTAATATTGATTCCTTTGGTAACTACAGGTGATGCTAAAAGAAACACGTAAGGAAGAAGGTCTTTTGACAAACACGAAAATGAAGCCAAGAGAGGGATAATGGCATATATGCCCATGGACAAATAGTAGCATATATAGGATAACAGCTCAAACATCATATGATTGCTTGATCCATCAAACAGTGAGAAGAAATTTTAGTCCAACCTTCAAGAATGTTCTACATAACCAAAGAAGCATCGACATAATAAGCAAGGTTGGAAGTCTACCACCGCTAGCAGCAACAAGAAGAATCATCTTCAATGACTTTTTGAAGATCTATGCAAATTTTGTAATCTTCAATATCTATCCAGTCTTTTTGTCACTTTGTCATTTTTTCTACATCTACATGAATAAAATTTTGTAATGTGGCACTCAAAGTCAATTAGTAGTTAGAGTCAGTCAATAATCCCATACCTTCCCAATATTTTGTTACAAACTTGTTCCTCCTTTTGTTCACTCAAGGATGAGTTTTCATTTAGTCATGGGGGTTTGATGAATCATATTTTGCATAGGCCCTAATATCAAAGCACAAGTGGTGATATCAAATATCCAATATCGTGGGATCTATTTTAGCCTATAAATATTTATGCTCTCGCCATGTATTTGGCATCCTTTAGTCAATAGAGTAGTCAAACTCTTGCAGTTTTATTTTGTAGTCTTAGAGAATAATTAGTGAGTGCCCGTAGTGTCGATTTGAGTCAGTTGTATAGAGTCTTATTCAAGTGGCAATGTACCTAGACACATTCCAAGAATGGCAATAAGATTGAGATTGATTTTTATTCATTGTAGCACATTGACTTAGATTAAATTTACTTTTAATGCAATTTATATTCCATGTACTTAGTTAATATTTACATTTCCATGCATGTTAATGAATTGGTGGAACAAGCATGACCAATTTCATGCGTAAACACATATTCGCTTGGTAATCCCAGCAACATTATTACTTGGTTCGCCCAATAGCATAACGTTTGGTAATCCCAGTAGTGGATCTGTGGGTTTAGCACATGTATGGTAATTTGGGAATGAACACTCATCGCCCGTAGGCTAGTTTAGACTTTATCTTCTTATTGTTAATTAGATTAAATAATTAATTTCTCTATTATCATTAGGAGTAGCATAAGGCCAAAATAACATCAATCATCATATGCCTTACTTTGGACTAAACCATACATGACAAAGCTACCACTAGTCCAAGTGGGAAGACAACAAACTGCGACCAAGGCATAATGATCTAAATGACACAACTAGTTCTATCCATGAAATTCAACTAGATCGTGCATGAATGCCTATGATTTGTATGGTTGGGCATAGGGGGTAACCGTTGTTCATCACATACCTACCTCTAATACCTTCAAAAAAATGATGTAGATGATCACTACTTTAAATTTGCCAAAGATTACACTGATTTATGAGGCAATCTATAAATGCTTGATCTACCCAAAAAGATCCTTAAGCTTGCATTTAATGTCTAATTTATAATCCTAGGAAGCATTAATTTTTCTATCTCCCTAACTTTCTTCAAATTCAATCCAATTCAATTGTCATTAGTTAAATTTCATGATCAAGACTCTTAGACAGGCTTGCACAAAAATGCTCATTCAACATTCATCAAGATTTAATTTCAAAATTTCAATAATTTTTAGACTTATCTATGTTTGAACACAACCAATGGTTTGGTTATAGTTGATTCAATAATTCTTCATGAGGTTCCCATGACTCATGATATTTATTTCTCCTTTACAATGGGGTCACCACAACTCATGGTTAACACTTTTAGCTTCACCATGACTTATGGTCTCTAATTTTCATAAGGAAAACTTTCCACAACTTATGGGATACTACTAGATCACTCATGTTGTTAAGAAATCCCTTAAATTATCTATTTTTTTAATCACAACTCATGATCAAGTTGTGAGATCCTAACCATAATTCATTCTACTCTACCATGACATGTGGTATTTGAGCTTTCAACAAAATTCATTAATGACAACTCATGATGAGGTTATGATGACTTGATCACAATTGTTGGTATTTTATCGTGACTTATGGTCTATACAAACTTTCATTTTTTAGATAATTTTAAATTTTAGAAAAAGATTCTAAATTATTTCTCTACTACTATTTACTGCAAAATTCCTAATATTATAATCAGTAAGTCTATGGATATAAAATGTCCACCCATGTTCAATAGATAAATTTACTATTACAACTAGCAAGTCTATGAACCAATTACTATCACAATCAACATGTTTGTAAGCTCATGGCATGGTTTAATAAGCAAACAACAATGGAACAATTGTAAACACATGTTAGAATGATGGTGCTACATAATAGGATTAGTACAAATAGTAAACCAAAATATTATAATATCATTGGATTAAACTGAATTAACAGAAATCACGTTTTAATTTTTCTTCTAAAGTTTGCATAAGGTGGAACACACATAATAGGATAAAACCCATAGCATTTCTTTAGTCTATTTCCTATGCAATACCAAGTTGTTAATGTACAATTACATAATTACTACTCCAAAAAGTTACATTAGGTTTAGAATAAACCCTATATCTTCATTTTTAAGTTGGAAACACATAGTTTGATATGTTCTACTATTTTTTAAAGATGATTTCATTGATTGTGCTATATAAGAAGCCAAAAACATTATTCTTGTTGCATTGCAAGCTTCCTAGATGAGTCATGAGTTTCATTACAACTAGCAGCTTTCATTGCGATTATTATCATGAGTTGTTCATGCAATCATAATGTCATAATATTGTTTGAACCAAATTTTGATGTTGATGTCATCTAATCCATATTAGTTACATCAACTAATAAAATTTTAGTTTTAATTTCATATAATGCTTTTAGTAATAATTTTTTTGGAAGTACCTAAGAAAAGAGGTGTAAATTATCAGTACTAGAACTAGATGATGGTGTGGAACCAAACTAGACCTAGACGACTATGTGTACCTAAAGACATATAGCCAATACAAACTTTTAAGGTACTTTCATAATATATAATGATGTGTCAGATTAGCATAGCCATTAAAATTGAATCTATGATTTATAAATCACAAGCTACATTCTCTAAATAACTAAGTAATGCAACTACTTATAATTTCAAGAGCATTTAAGTCTAAAATATCTTTAAGTATCTATGGGGTGGATGCACGTGGGGGAAGAAGGGTTGTGATTTGTTGGAATGAGAACTAGATCAAGTCATTTGGGATGAGAGGAGGGGAAGTGTAGGCCAAGGTGGAGGGTGGTGAGGGGTAGGGGAGGAGGGGGAGAGGAGGGGATGGGCAAGGGGTGTGGAGGATGGGAAGATGTATTGGAATCCTAAATAATTGTAATATAGATACAACCAAAGATATATATTCCATTTAGAACTTTATAACTCAAGCATTGTTCATGAGTCATCTGGTGGAATTTTGTAAGTCAATTATAAGCTTTAAACTTAAGAAGTATTTTACATCATGTGTTTGTGATTTTTGCACATATGGTTGAGGTTTCTACCTTCTCAGTTTTCATCTTAGCCTTTCATATCATACTTCTAGGTTTTGTGCATATTTTAGGCTTCATAGAAAATTTTTGGCTTTATTCAAGCATCCTAGGAACCTTTCGACATGTTCCTTGGCATTCTAGCTTTTATTAAGACTTGGCAAGTGAAGTGTGCTAGGAGGGGATGCATTGATTCTAGTTTTGTCCCTTTGATTCTAGAATACTACTGGATTACCTAGGTTATACTAATAGACCTTTGTTGACACTTGGGTGCTAGTGAACATCTATCATTGCATTGTAAAAACTATAAATACCTAGGAACTCTCATACTTAACAAATCATTCATAGCATTTTCATTTAGCTTTTCAAGTCCAAATTTATATGAACAACGCTTCCTTCC
Organism: Gnetum montanum; assembly: GCA_015680685.1. Taxonomy (NCBI): domain Eukaryota; kingdom Viridiplantae; phylum Streptophyta; class Gnetopsida; order Gnetales; family Gnetaceae; genus Gnetum; species Gnetum montanum. The sequence goes on from MNCI01014033.1 coordinate 105,508, forward strand.
TTGGGTAAGTTGATTTCCTTCCTTGTATTGTATGTGTTTGAGTCATTACTTTCACAAGTGTGTCTTGACTCAATTAGAGTGCTACGTTGCTCACATAGCCCGAAACCATTTGGTCAATGCAAAGTCCAATGATTGCATAGTGAATAAAGCTCATGGTTTTCCATTATTGCATTGTTGATGCCTTAAACATTAAAACACTAAAAATGTTCATTTCTTTTTCATGCTATTAAGCTATGATGGTTCGCCCTTATCTAAGGAGGTTACAACTATACAACATGGTGTTCGGCCATTAAGATTATGACTAAGAGCCATTTGATTACATTTCATACGTGGTGTTGCACCTATTCCCAAGAGGAATTGCAATAAGAGCATTGCACCTATTGCCATGAGGAATTTAGGAGTGTTTATTACTATTTTATTTATTATAATTTTATAATACATAAAAATTATAAAATAAAAAATCATAAATATTTTCTGCATTTCCCACCAAGGCAACATAGGCTTTCCCTTGTGTCATATATATTATAATCCCTTTTATATTTATTAAATGCAACAATATACATGAGTTTTCTAGGCAATCCACTCAACATCATCTTTGAAGCTTACAACCAGATCACACTACATTCTGTATGATAAAGTCCATTAGTTAAAACTAGTAGGACCCCTATTGTTGGTGTTGTTACCAAGGAAGACATTTTTGAATTATCTAGAAATACTTGTACATTCTTGATTTCAACATTTATTCAAATCAAGTAGGTATTTCTTTAGTGTTGTGTGTAGGTTTTGAACACAAACATGATAGCAGTTAGTGATAAGAGTCCACCAAAGACCTCTAGAAATGCATCAAAATAAAGAAAGATTTTCATCATATTTTCACATTCAAAGTATTGATAGTTTTTAGAATAGAAGATAATAAATTTTTATTTTTATTATATAATAGGAGTTTATTTTAATACAATACAGAAAATTTTTGAGTTGATGGGAATGTATAATATTATTTTGGCCCCAATCCATATATATATTTAATTTTAAGATTTTTTATCATTGGGGCTATATTGTATTATTTTTACTAAGGTTTGCCCGATTTGTCACATATATATATCCAATACATCTCTTAGAAATATATCCTAGAATCATCAGCATAATTTAGCAATAATTTCACTAGTTCATCATCAATTCATTAATTTATTAACATTCATTAATATTATGCATCATTATTTACTCAATCTTGGAATTTGAACAATCAAAATTAGGGGCATTTGCCATTTTGATCATATCTCAGTCATTTCACAATATTCTTAGTAATTCTAGATTTATTTTAAAGCTAATATCTATCGAAAGGTTCAATTAAAATTTTAGTATTAGATACTTAACAAGTTTTAAGTTATTTTCTCCCAAACTTGCACTACTATAATTACAATGCTTTTTGATAGACTAGGAAGAACATAATATAACATTAGCTTCTAGATATATTTTGTAGTACTTTCCTTTTCCAAATTATAGAGAACTTCCTAATCTTTTCAAAAATATAAATTTTATTAGCTAATTATTTATGAATTAAAGATAACCAAGAAATTCTTTCATTACTTAAAATTCCTTCACAATAGATGTGACCCTTTCACCAATCATTTTATCTTATCATAAAGATAAGCAACGAAGATGGAGAGATGCTCATGGATGGTTCTTTAGGGGATCTATCATGGCTACACTAAATGATGTTAGAGAGGCCCTAATCAACATGGAGCTAGAAGATAATTATGCATCCTATGTCGCTCCTGAGCTTGTGTATGATGAATATTAACCTTTGTACATGCAAAATCTTCAAGATTGAATGGAAGAGTAGAAAGCTAATTACAGCTTTTCATCTAACCACTCAGATGAAGAGTAGGAAGATAAAGTAGATAAGAAAGGAAAAGGACCACTCCATCATGAAGGTCCATGACTAGGTATTATCAACTAAAGTGTATCCTAAACTCAACATGATGATCTCCTTCCCAAGTTCCAATACATGCATGTTTTGAACCTTCTAGTAATGATGATGACCCTTTATTTAACTAGGGTGATAATCATGAGCTTACTAGAGTTATGCACATTCTAAGGAAGCATATTCATGATAGTAGTATCAAGTGAATTAACATGGCTGATGTTTCAATGTATAAAGGGTATACCAATGACAATCCCTAACTTCACATGGAAGCCTTTGACAATGCTTGCAATCTACAAGGGATCATGAGCAATTAGCAAAAGTTGTACTTGTTCCCCCACACCTTCATCACACATGTAGAGACCTTGTACAAATCCTTGCTCACGAAATCAATTTAGAGATGGAAAGATATGGTTAGGATCTTTTACATAAAATTTCAAACCTATGCCCAAATTTTCAATGTTTAGAAGGAGATGGTTGAATGAAAGCAAGGATCCCATGAACCTTTTAACACACCAGGGAGAGGTATATGAAAATTTCTCATTACTATCAAAACTAGTAATTTATCCAAAGGGAGTAGTTATTTCATATTATAAAAGATTGAAGGTAGGAAATAAGAAATCATGTGGAAATGTACGTGATGAGCCACGTTCATAAAAAGTTTGTGGTCCAAACCAAAGTGCTTTTGGACACCATAGTAATCATTGAGGATAAGTGAAAAAAGCAACAATCTACTAAGGAGTACAATAGTGATCCAATATGTAGAAGGAAGACAAAAAAACATTAAAGGTACTGCTAAACCTCCCACTATAGTAGAGGTCCTAGTGTAAGAATCAAGTCAAAACAAACAAGGCCTTGACAAACTTGGCCCACATAGTGGACTAGGTTTGGAACATGATGGATGAAAAGATAACCACTACTCTTAAGGACATTGAGGGTAAGATGGTTAAAGATTCAACCAAAGTAGTTGCACCACATGCATATCCAAAGAGATACAAAGGCAACAATAAAGGCAAGCTCTCTCATTCTAAGGCTTCCTCACTTTCCGATGATGATAGTTCCTAAAAATACTACAAAACCTTCATGATTTGTAATGACTGGGCTACCCAATCATGGATCACATGATTGGTGAGATGGGATGATTTGAAATGTCTTCAAATTATAGATTTATCAAAAGTTAAACAAGGATGGGTTCATACCCTTGTTATTTGTAATACCCTCAAGGTGCATATCTGCAGCCCATGTAGCAGTACTAAGAGTGGCAAGCTCCAAATCCTTGGGGTGTTGCTCCATGGAATCCTCCCACTCCTATGCAGCAACATATGATACTTCTTGTTAATTCCTACTTTTAAGGTTCATAGGCATGTGCTTATCAATCCTCATTGATGATCTCACTAGTACTTACCTAACTTAAGTAATCCTACAAGTCAAGCTTTCTACTAGTAGTAGTAATTTCTACTTCATGGTCCCATGCAAGGTGGAATACCTAGTTAACTCCAACCAAGATAAGCTAAATCATGTAATATTATCTATTGCACTAATGCTACTTTCATGTGTGTGACTAGGTAATATTATCAATCTTCTATTGATTTGGTTGCATGGGGAAGTTTAAGATCCCATGGTAGGAAATTCTATTGTAAGCATAGATGTGAGAACTGCAAGACTAGGTCCACTTCAGCCTTTTTATCCGATGGATAGGATAATAATGCATGTCAGAAAAAACCCCACATCTAGGAGGTCTTGGTTAAATCTCCTTATCATAATCAAAGTACGACATCTAATTTAGGAATAATTCCCACAATAATGTTTAGCAGAGGTAATAAGATGGCACCTAATGGCGATGTTATCACCATCCCCATATCAAAGTTTGCTACACAGGCATTCAAACAATGATACTTGTCCAAAAAACATTAGATCCTAGAAGTCCCATGGTGGAAATTCAAATCAGTGAGAAAGGTCACTGCTCAATTCTTTGTGACTCTAGTTCATGAGTCAACATCATCTTAGTGTAGCAATACCTTGATTGAGGACTTCCTCCTTTGAAGAGTATCAACATTCGATTAGAACTAGTAGACCAATCCTATGCATACCATGTGGAATAAATAAGTGATGTCATTACAACAGTTTTAGGTTGGTCATATTCTATAAATTTTCTAGTAATTAGATTAGAAAATAAGATGAAATATAACTTCCTTATTATCATGGGGAGGGCCTAGTTGAGCACCATCAATGCTAGGTTGATCTTGTTAGACCTCCACCTCAAAATTGATAAAAGGAATAAGACCAAAAGAATGTTTTCCAAGAAAATACCCTGTGATCCTTTTTGATTATGTAGCATCATGTGCATGTGCCACTCAAGCAAGCTAGATGATACATTGGTTGGGAAACACTTGATGTGCCATAATGAACATCTTTAATCTCTAAGCATGCATAATATTTAATTTAACACTTAGAGGTCTACCATGTGATAGATATGAATCAGTCATGATGAAGGAACCCTTCATGCCATGTCAAAATTTTATTTTCATTTGTGCATTTAATAAAGTTGATGTGTTCAATTAGAATATTTTTACTTTTTGAATTTAATAAATAATCATCTATTGTATTTTCTTTTCTTTTATCATATTTTTATGTGTTTATATGGGATAACCAATTAATGTGTTTTATGAATACTTGTCCAATAAGCCAATGGTGAATAGATGAGTTATAGATGCAATGATGATTTGAGAGTGCTAAATAGCTTCAAAGTGGAAACTTAATTGATGGAATTCCCATAAAAAAAATTCATCCATCCACTTTTCTTTTAACCATCACCAATAAGCCAAGCTTAGATTCAATAAGGAGTTAGGGCTTACACTACAAGCTATTGAAGCTAATACTACTAGAACCATGGGTAGGTGATGGGTCCACACCTTAGGATATGGGCTTTGAAATTCCTAGTCATTAGCAAGGAAAGGATGTGTTATCAAGGGTCCTTATGACCACTAGATGGATCTAATCAATGTGACAAGACCAAGCTACACATGCTCACTCTTCTTAATCTCCTTGATCAAACAAGATTCTTGATCTTATGAACCTATGCATGTCATGTGGTGAGGGATGAATTTTCATGTTTGTGCAAGTCAAAGACTCCATATGGTGATCTAGCACTCTAACCATATCCATAGTTCCCATGCATCATTAAAAAAATCTTCTTCCTATAAAATGAAGAAAAAGACAATATAAAAAATAAATCAGAAGAAAAGAAAATATACAAGAAAGATAGAAAATAAAAATAAAATAAAAATATTAGTAAAATAACAATGATGATAAGAAGAGGCAATGGGAAGAGCAATATAACTTTAAGCATATCGGTTCATAAAAATTGGTACTTTTACCACCATAGATCGATTTATAATTACTCATATCAAAATCAAATACATGGTTGAACCAATACCTATGCAAGTCTTTTTTATGTTCAACCTATTGCCTATATTACTTGACTTCTCAAAATATCATGGTCTAAGAAAACTTCTTGCTCATCCCTACCCATAACCATGAAGACATAGAAGTCTCTATCTTAGTAAACTTTGATAATGCCAATTGTTGCTTCCATTCAATCCCTAAATCCTTTTATTCCTTAAGGGTCCATATCATAATCCTTGGTTTAAACCTTGATCACCTTTTGAACCAAGAATTTTTCTTTATTTGATGATGTAATTGTAATCTCTATTAGGATGTAGGACTAGTTAGTATAGCCAAAGGAATCAATGAGAGGTTTCCAGTCAAGAAAAATTTGCAAAGCCTACTATGCATATGTGTATGGATGAAGGAAAAATAAACTAGACTCTTGACTTCTAGATGCTCTGCAATATGTTATCTTGGATTGGTTTCATCAATGGTTAGACCACAAAACAACCAAGGCTAGATGACACTAGAAGTGATAGGTGTGAACTTACACTTGGAAAGGAGACTTAAAGATCAATCCCTATTGTATGGATGCTCCCAAGGCATAATTAGATGCATCCATCATTATATGAAATGGTCTGGACTAGTTTGGTGCTTGTAGAATTAGAGTTTCCATGAGTTTGTCTTTTAGTTGTTGGAATGCATGTTCACATTCCTTGGTCTAGATGAACGAAGCATCTTTCTTTGTAAGCTCAACTGACAACTTTGTAATCTTAGAGAAATTCTCTATGAACTGTAAATAGTAGCCAATGTGTCTAAGGAATGATCAAATGTCTTTGATTGTCTCTGGTTGATGCCTGATTCCTTGGATGACCCTTATCTTTTTAGGGTCTACCTCAATCCCTTTTTGTGAAATTTGGTGCCCCAGTACTACACCTTCCTAGACCATTAAATGCCTTTTCTACCAATTAAGCCTAAGGTTTGTTTAAACACATCTTTTCAGTACCTACTCAAGGTGATCCAAGGCTTGCTCAAGTGTAGCACCATAGGTAGAGAAGCCATCCATAAAGACTTCTACCCTACTACCAATCTACTCTTGGAAAATACTAAGGACCATGCATTGAAATGTTGCAGGGGCATTGCACAGATCAAATGTCATCTTACAATATGCAAAAGTCCCCCAAGGATTTATGAATGTTTTCTTGGCTTGATCTTCAAGTGCAATCTAGATTTGGTTATAGCCACTATAACCATCCAAGAAGCTATAATAGCAATGCCCAAAAATGGTATCCAACACTTGGTCCACAAATGGCAATGGGAAATGATTTTTAAATGTTTCCATGTTCAACAGCCTAAATTCAATGCAAACCCATCACTTGCCATCTTTCTTTGGCACAATTATGAGTGGGCTAACCCACTCACTATCCGTGATGGGGTAGATGAACCCTGCCTTGAGGAGTTATTCTATTTCCTCTTTGATGATTTGCTTTAACTTGAGGTTCAACCATCTTTTTTACTACCTTCTTAGCTTCATGGCCAAGTCAATGTAGGTACGATGTTGGCATATCCATGGATCAATTATAATCAGCTTAGGATATGACTAAGCAAAGGTTTTTGGCCATTTGCTAACCCCCTGCAATAGCTTGTCTTTTTGTTCGAGAGCAAGATTTTCATTGATTATGACCAGCTTTCCATTGTTTAAAAATGCATACTCCATGCTAGCTAATAGAGTTTTTAACTCTAAAGGCTCTTTCTTGAAATTATCAAGGATTTCCAACTCTCCCCAACATGTATCATCATCTTCATCATCAAAGAGTTGGCAATGAACTTGCTCAAGCTCATCCATGCCTTTGGCATAAGCACATGTCAGGCTCTCAATTGGTTCCATGCATAATGTGTTACTGTCATAGTCAATTGTCAGCCACTGGGTGCCCTCTATTGTGTGGCTATTGTGTATAGGCACCTTTAGATATCTATTTCTTGTGCACACTTATTACATGCTTCAATTAATGTACTTTAATGGACTATATTTTCTGCACACAATCGCACCTATTATTGCTATATGCAATGCATGGAACACACTTCTTCTCAAGTCATTCAAATTCATTTTTCTTGGAGATTTCTAAGGAAAGGTTCCTAATGCCCATTCGTGCTTCAATTGTGCCTAACCAAGTCCTTTTTATAATGAGGGGGAAGTCACCTTTGTAGGTCTTGAACTTGATCACTAGAAAATCAGCCAGATAGGACCACCCATAAACTATGGTCATGATGTCCTCCACTAATCCCAAAGGAACAATGATTAGTTGGTCTACAAATTCAAAATGGATATTGCTCTTCTTAAGAGGTGGTAGGTTCTAGGCCTTGTACATGTCATAAGAGATGAGATTAACACCAAAATCAAAATCAAGAAGAGCCTTACATGGATCATGCCCAGCAATCTACAAGTAAATAAGAGGACTTCTTGTGTCAAATCTTTTCATGGGAAGGTTGTCAGCCTTGATCCAATTAGAAACAACATGAGTTAACATCATAGTGTGGATCTAAGCTAGCATTTGGTTTGAAGGGTACTTGAATGTGTTTGATATAGAGGATAAGGATGTTGAAGATGCAAGGTAACCAATTGCATTAGGTTGTGAGGGTTTGGGAGGACTCTTGGGTTGTAAAAAGTGTCATTTCTTGGATCAATTATCCAAACAACTCAACTAGAAGGCCAGTTATAAATGTATAACCCTTGTAGCATTTCATTGTTGTGGTTGTGGGGGAATTTCACTCTACATAGATGGAGCAAGAGGTAACTAGGTAGAAAGCAAAGGGATGTGTGCAGACAAATGCGAAGGGTGGTATCGATATGGATGCTCCCCTTGAGTAGATGATGAATGAGTTCAATGGTACTCTAGAGGGTAATAGTGATGCTGGAATGAGGCATGGCTTGTAGAGCTTTGTGGAGAAATGGGTTGTTGAACATAGTACCCATATGGATCTAATTGCCTGTAAGGGTACTGTTGTCTTAGTGATGGCATTCCCCATGACTGTGGTTGGTGCCACTATTGATATTATTCATATGATTGTGGTGGAGCTTCACTTGGATAGTAAGCTTGTTGTTGGTGGTGGAACTGCCTTGGATTACCTTGAGGTAATCGTCTAGGTGCTTGCTTATGTGCTAGTCATGGATTCAGTGTGTACAACTTACACTCTTGTAAGTGTGACACCACAGAGCAACATCCCTTAGGATGTTCATATTGACAAATGTCACATCCATCATCATCATCAAAGTTTGTCTTCATAACTTCTTCAATTGCAGCAACTCCAGTAGCTTTGCCCTTACCTCTCTAGTAAGCACGTTCAACTTATTTCCACCTCCTACAATCATAATCACTATTCTATTCTTTGGATGCTTCAAAAATTTTCATAGTAGTTTAGAATTTTTCATCCAAAAAGTCCCATAATTTGTCAACCTTTGTCAAAATATCAAAAATAGATTTTTGTATGGGCAAGGTTTTCGTGTTCACCACTTCATCCACTGGTGACTTCTCCTCGTCACAGAATTGGACCTCCTTTTTCCTGATGGAAGGGTCCCTATTATATTCTTTTGCACTTTCCCTTTTTCACAACTCACCTTCTTCTTTTGCTACCTACTCTATCAGCCTTTGTATCTAATGAGCTCTTAGTTTGAATAGTCTCCCTTGGGCATAAACCCCAAGAGTTCTTCAGGTTTCTGCTTTGAGTCCATCTATGATGTGGTAGAGTTGTTCCCTCTGAGAATAACCATGACTAGGGCATTGGTGTAAGAGAGAATAATATTTGCCCATGATGGCATCCAAGGGTTCGCATGTTTCCTATTTCTAGCCTTGGATTTGCCTTCTTAGACTAGACACTCTGGAGTACGTCTGGTGTTTGTCATTAAATAGTTCCAGCATGGTACTCCATCTATGAATGGATTTTGGCTTTAAGGATCGATACCAACTTTTAGCCTCCTTGATGAGTGTCTTGGGGAGGAGTTTGAGTTTTAGCCAATCATTTGCAATGTTTTACAAGGCACAAGCATCATGAAAAGCTTGTAGATGTGTTTGCATATTAGGGTTATATCCCCTCTCAAATCTTGGGATATTGTTCATGTCTAAGTGCTTGATCTGACTATCTTTCACATGCCTAGTTGGAATCTTAATTGCCTCTACAATGTTAAGCATGCTTCACGTTGCCAACAAAGGCTTATCATCATCATGATTTGGTTGTCACTAATGATGTCCTTTGTTACCCCTTTGTTCATTACGAGCTTGGTGATCAGTATTGTTATCCCATTGAGCACCTCTATCACAATTATTCTTTCTATGGCATCTTTCAAAATCAAAAGAAGAGGAAGAAGAGGATGCAGATGAAGAAAACGAAGAGGGAGGAGGACTACCACCACCATGGTGTCTACCAACTCCCCTTCGGTTGTCATGCCCACAGTCATCAAATTTCTTATTATCTTGATGCTTATCAGATCCCTTGCCTTGACTACCATCTTTTCCTGAACCCAAATTGTTGATTGTGGGCCACAAGTTCAAGGTCACACCCTTGTCATCAATAATAAGGGATGGAGAATTGTCATGTTGAAAGCCCTCAGAGGAAGGGTCCTCATTGTCATCTTGGTTCAGTAGGAACAAAGGATTAGTGAACTATTTCTTGTGTTTTGTTTGAGTGGGATGGTAGTCCCAATAGTTGTAGTCATGCACAACATACTTTTCTTGAAGATCATGGATGCCTAACTTCTTAAGAGTTTGAAGCAGCATCATGCGCATAGATCGATCGAAAGGCATTACGATGTTGCCCTCCATATCACGTCATTGCATGTGCTCATCCTAATGTAAGATGAAGGTGAAGTTGGGCATGTACTCATCTAGATGATTATATATGACTTTGCACTCCTATGGGACCAACGGTTTGATATCGTCACGCTTGTAAAAATAAGAAGAAATTTTGCAACAAACAAAATGATCAATGTGCTTTTGTAATTATATGTCATGTGAGAGTGATGTTGACCTTGGGTTTGTCTAATGATATTAATGATATTCACTAATCCTAGATAGTGCACATTTCAACAAAGTTCTCAGCAATGGTGCCAATGATGAGCAGTCGAGGTATCTCTATGCCCAACTATACGAATCATAAAGCATTAACTGATCCGGTGGAATTTCATAGACTCTATAGTTTCCAGTACACTAGTCTTCTAGGAAGTGAACTTTTCCCTAAAGGTCATTCATTGTCTTCCCAATTACACTTGTGATGCACATGGTATGGTTAAGTGTAATTGAGGCATATGATTTTTATTGTTTTGTGTTTTATGTTCTTTGATGCTTAAAGTAGATAGATGAAATAATTTAACAACTAATTAACTATTCTCTAACTTTGTCCTAACATAAGCATCTAGTCCCACTTTTCGTACATGTCCTAAACCCACATATCCACTGCTAGGTTACCAAGCACTACGCTACTGGGTGCACTAAGCAATAACGTTGCTAGGATTATCAAGCAAATACGTATTTACACTCGAAGTGGTCGTCCTTATGTATTTAACCTATTTAACTTATCTTACTTAATCACTTAATTAGCTTAATTACTGAGAAGCATTGAACAAATAATTGAAAACATTAAATGCAAGAATAAAACATTTAAACTATCCAAAATGCTACAAGGTTTATCAAGAAGCTCATCTTTATTGTCGTACAAACTGGTGTGGTTCAGGTACAACAGTGCTAAAATAAAGATCCGTATACCCTAGCATGAAGGGAAGATTTCATTCCAACAATTTTCAAAGCTACTGACGTACCCTAGCATGAAGGGAAGATTTCATTCCAACAATTTTCAGAGCTACTGACGTACGAGAGCTTGATGGAGTTGAATTATCTCGAGGTGGCCCATCTACAAAACCTTGAGGCTATATTCAATGGTTCCGCTAGACAAAAAAACAACAATCAACTTCGATGTCCTACCGAATGGTAGGATCATCAACAAGGATGATGTAGTGAGTTACGTGCCCAACGTCATGAAAAGAATTCGTACATTATGGAGAGATGATGCATAGACTTTTAGGCTTGAGGGATGGATTCATGGTGATGTTTTTGTGCTATAGTTGACATTCAAATTCACGGCATTTCAAGGCGACCCCCGAATCTGCCTAGGAAAGGACTTTGCTCTTCGATAGATGAAAATGGCGGTTACAGTGCTTGTTTGATTTTTGGCTCTGCTCACCTGCTTTGTAGAAAGGCCTTGCAGGTAGTTTTTCTTGAGAAAATTCCACTTTTGTTGTTGCACTGAACTTTAAAAATTATGGCGATATTTTCCATCATTTCTTTTTCATGTTTGGATTGAATTCCTACATAGTTTTGGCTATGGATCATTATGCGCACCTGTAAAGGCACCTGGGATAAGGCATGGAATGTTCCCCTACCATTGAACCTCCTCCTCTGAATAGAAAGAGAAAGCACGTGTTCATGGCCACTCTTCCCTAAAGCAATGCAACCAAACTAAACCCAGTAGGCATGGAAGTTGTGCTTAAAATTGCAGCCAAGGGTAGGGCAATTCGTTTGAAAATTCTATGTTCAATATAACTCTCATCAAATTCTAGACTTGTAGTGAAATCATCCTCCCAACACAAGGCATCAATGATATAAGATTTTTAATTTAACGCATCCAAAATTGCAACAATGGTTTTTAACAAGTCTCTTTCAGACAAAGCTTCCATTGTTGTTATTGGGTTCTAATGGGTTACCTTTGTAAAAATTATCATGAAGGCTCAAAACGTGCTGTACCAATAACAATAATTGCCATGAAGCAAGCTCAAAACGTGCTGTAACCAGAACAATAATTGCCATGCAACTAACTCGTTAGAACCCAATAACAACAATGGAATCTTTACTTGAAAGAGACTTGTTAAGAACCATTGTTGCAATATGGGATGTGTCAAATTAAAAATCTTATATCATTTTGGCCATCGTGGGATACCTTGTGCCGAGGATGATGAGTCTGGAATTTGATGAGAATCATATTGAACATAGAATTTCCAAACGAATTGCCCTGCCCTCGACTGCAATGCTAAGCGCAACTTCCATGCCTACTCGGTTTGGTCTGGTTGCGTTGCTTCAGGAAAGAGTGGCCATGTCGCTTTTTGTTTTTATCCAGAGAAGGAGGTTCAATGGCAGGGAGAACATTCCATGCCTTATCCCAGCCCTTGCAGGTGTGCATAAGGATCCAAGAATTCAACCCAAACATGAAGAGGAAATGATGGAAAATATCGCTAGAATTCTTAAATAGCATTGTAACGGGAAAAGGTGAAATTTTCTCAAGAAAAGCTACCCGCAGGGCCTTTCTGCACCGCAGGCGCGCAGAGCCACGATGAAGATCAAGACAGGCACAGCAGCCACCATTTTCATATGTAGAAGAGCAAAATCCTTTCCCAGATTCTGGAGCCACCCTGAAATGCTGTGAATTTGAACACCCACTGCAGCACAAAAACATTGCCATGGATCTATGCATCAAAAGAATCCGATTAGTGGAAGCGAGGAATCGAGGAGGATTCATGATTCTGAACGTGTTGGGGACAGGTTCGTAGCTGGGGACGTGCTAGAGAAAATTTAAATATATTAGTTTTTTTAAAAAAAATTAAATCTCATATATCATAAAAAACGTTGTAAAATATAGAACAAGTACAATGTAAATTCAAAATATTGTTAATGCTTAAAAATTGCATAAAAGATTGCAATGAAACATTAAGTATTGTGTTATAAAATATTTTAGCATTATCATATATATATATATATATTTGATAATGTTACAAAATTATCTCTTTTTAAATCACAAAAGAGTTTCTTGCCAAAGCTTAGAAATTGTCACATTGTTCAAATTCTAATTTTAGCCTATATTTTCTCCTTGCTCTACTCTAAAGAGTAAATTTGTAAAACCTACTTCATTTTGTTCTATGTCATTAATATCATTTGCATGGTAATCATCTTCATCAATGAGTGAATCATCAATATTAAGATTCATTGCTCTAGGAACATTAACTAAGTCAGTAGAATAACTTTCTCTATCAACTATTGGAACATCATCATCTTCTAGATTAACATCCCAACGAAGAGTAGGTGATTGCCTATATTTTATTTCCTTTCTTTCTTCCAATCTAATCATGCTATGAACATATACTAATTTTTCAGCTCTTTTTGGAGTTAGACTATTTCTTTTGATCCGATGAATGAAAGAATATGTTGACCAATTTCTTTCAGCAGCAGCAAAAGATGCAACCTACATAAATGATAAAAACAAGAATAAATTTTTGCATTGTTAAAAGATTCATTTTATAAATTATTCAAAACTTCATCAATAAACAAACTCATTTGAAGCTTAAAACCTAATAGCCTATTATTAATCATGGTGTTTAGAGAATGCATAATGATATATAAAACATCACTATTTCAAGTTTTCAAACACCACATTTCATAAATTAATTAAGAAAATTAATACGTATTAATATTTGTTATATGTTTAATGAAAAACTGATCGTATTACCTAAGAAAGAAGCTTCACTGCTAAAGTTTGAAGTCTAGGTGTATCTCCACCATGCAAACTCCACCATCTAGCTGGATCTTCTTGAGCTATTCCATCCATATCAAGTATAGCATCTTTACATTTAAATGCTTTTGTATGTCCTTTAGTAAATTGAAGCCATTCCTTTCTAATTAAGCTAGTCTCACAAGGTGAATATAATTGTTTAACATATTTTACAAAACCTGTTCTTACATCAAAATCATCACAAGGCCTTGTTGGATTTTTATCTCTATGTTTTGAAGAATACCACTTAATATTTAATGCATATGCAGCCATATGCAATGGGGTATTTGTAGCATTCCATCTTTTTAGAATCAATGGAAGTAACTGAGCATTATAAAAATCAAGAGAGCTATCCATTTCTATGACCCTTTTTTTAATTTTTGTTAACATATTTTCATAAATTACATAAATTTCTTCTAATGCAGGTATCAGCATAACCAATGAAATCAACAATAGGTTGCACCATGCTAACAATCCTCCTACAATATAACAAATACTTATTTTTAATAAGATATAAAGATGCAAACAATAAAAAATAAAGAATTATATTTCAAATAAATTATTTTTTACTTCATTTGTTTCCAATAAAATCTTTTCTCTAACACTCTTTTCCATAGTTGGGTTGGCTTCCTCCCAGTTCTTCCATTTACTAATTATAACCATTGTTTGTAATGATTCTTGTATCTCTTGCATTCTCTCCAACATTATGAAATATATCCCTTCCCCACTACCATTTTCACAGAGTTCTATCTACTTTTGCGTTGTTAGTAATGCTCTCGGCAAGTTCACGACACATTTTGGGCTTATGGGCTCGCTTTATAGAGTTGGGATAGCAGGAGATTCAAAGGCAAGTCTTTGGAGTTTTCGAATTTGTTGTTGTGGGTTGAGTTCATGCCTCTTGCATGTTTGACTGCAAATGTTGACTAGGGCTTCCAGAAAGATTTGGGAAGGATATGGTGCTAAAATTTTGTTTGAACTTTGAACAAGTGTATGCTTGGACTATTCTGTTTGCACTTGCAGAGGGAGAGAGAGGCCTGACAGCAGTTTTGTAACCAACTAATTCCCTTCCCTCATAAGTTATGTGCATTTATGATTGGCTGAAATCACGGCCGTTACATGAAACCAAAGACGCAACATGAGATGGCCATGGCCCATGAATAAAAATACGAAACCAATCCACTAAATAAAAATCTTTTCTCTAAAATCATCTGAATAAACTAAAACAAAAAGTAAAGATCATCAAGGAGGTAAATCTAAGCAAAATAGGCAACTCAATTGATACGAAAATCCACTAAAATCTACTACTAAAGATCATGAACTGTTCTCACGCAAACTAAAAGAGCAAGACCGAAGGGGAAGAAAAGTGGATTTCGCGCTCATGAATCACGATAGAGATGGAGAAAAGATACGCGGAAAATAACAAGTGAGAAAATTCTGATACAAACACGCAAGATATGCTCACTCAATTATGATCATGCAACTTCGAAAGGCATACGTGCAAAGAAGCAAATAAGGTGAGTGCATTCACTAAGCTTACAAAGCTAAGGCATGTAGCGCTCGCATTTAAAGAACGGAAAAAATATCATCCAAATTTTTTAAGAACAAAAACTAGAATTAAGGATCGAAGAGAACTGCCTACAATGCGTGCCTACGCAGGCTCGGCAACTGTAAGGCTAACAACTCATTCTCTAATAGAAAAAGTAAAGACCTCATCTACCGCATAGAAATGCTCATCTCCTCCTTAGTCACTACCTGCAGATGAAAAATTGAAGATGAAGCAAAGAATTTTAGAGCTTGAAGAGAGAAATAAGGTGTTTGGAGAGTCTGCGAAAGCATCCAAATCCCTATCAATGGCGGAGTAGGAGCATCTGTCAATAAAAGGTATTGGACGCGGATGCAATTTGTAGAAAACAGGTAAGATTGGACACAATTTGCAGGTAAAAATAGGTAAGATTTTAATCGACAATGAATGTTCCGGTTGAGAGTTGAAAATCGGGACACCATTGCATGAAAAATTATAATTTAAGTACGAGATTTTCTTGGGAATCGGGAATCTCTGGCGCATAGCCATGAATCCATCTCTCACGCCTAAGACTCCCTGCATCATCGCCCCATAATGTACGAATTCTTCCCATGGCGTAAGGCACGTAACTCACTATCCATCAGAGCTGACCGTCATTTCTCCATCCAGCAGCACCACCAAATGCAGCCTCAGGGTTTCACAGACGGCCGCCTGCAGATAATTCAGCTGTATCAAGCTCTCGTACTGAAAATTGCTAGAACCAAATCTTCTCTTCTTCGTTCTTGTTCTGAAATCCGGCATGTTTCTAGATTACCCTCTCTCAGATTTCTTGCTCGATTATGGCCTCCACGTCCGCCATGGCCATAAATATGGAAAACGGAGCCTCAATCTCAGGCTCAATTGTAGGTGCAGGTCCGGTGAATGGTGCTATCATTCAAAGCATCCTAGCAACAAATACAATCCTATTTGGGATGATGCAGTATTTGGGATTGTTAAAAGTGAAAGAGGGAGGAACCTAGCCATTTGAGATATCAAATAGTTAAAGACAACTTTTATATTAAGTATGTTGAATCTAGAATTGTTGCTTTTTGTTTTTTTTAAAAGAAAGTATTATTATTTAAGAAAAAAGGGATTTATGGGATACTTGTTCAATGTCCTATATGTATGCAAACAAGTGTCAATTATAATTTTTTAATATTTATGGTAGTTATAATTAACTACCATGGTTGTAACTTCCCTTAGTGGTTGTAACCCAATTCTAATTTCTCATAATGTTGTAGCCACAAACACTTGTCAACTATAGCTTATTAATCTCTATGCTGGTTATAACTATCAAACACTTGTTATAACTAACCCCCATAATGTTTGTAACCCACCTTAATTTTTCATGATGTTTGTAACTACCTAGAAGCAACTATAAATAGAGTTTCAAGGGTAGAATTAAAGAAGGGGAGGGGGGACACAAGCAGGGGGTGGAGAATTTTGGGAAAAGCAACTTTGAAGAATATTGAAGATTTCTTGTAAAGCATGACTTGCTAAAGGCATCAATTCAGCTACTTTGTTTTAATCCTGTGAGTTCATTTTTTACCATTTTGCTTTAGTTACTTAGCTAATGGTTTAGATAGTATCATGCTTAGCATTTAATTTTGGGATTTTTCTAGGTTGCCTTTATAACTCTATTTTTCCACAATATTAGACTTCTATTAAGGTTTGCCAAATAAGAGCTTATGCTATATTAAAAAAGCATCAGGGTTCTCCTGGTTTCATGTCTTAGCCCATCTACAACGTGGTGTAGTTAATCCCGTTGTGCATAACCATGGCCCATGCAATGATGTAGTAGTGCATAATATCGGCCCATGGCAACATCCAAGGGTTCGTGATGACCCTGCTTCCATCCTTGGATCTATTTCCGCAAGTTGGACACTCTGGAGTACGTTTGGTATTTATCGTTAAACAATTCTAGTATTGTACCCCACCTCCTAATAGTTTCCGGCTCTAAGGACCAGTACCAACTCTCTACTTCTTTTATGAGTGTCCTAGGAAACAACTTTAACTTCTGCCACTCCTTTTCAATATTTTGCAAGGCATAGGCATCATGGAATGCCTGTAAGTGATTTTGCGGATTAGCATTATATCCCCCCTCAAATCGTGGGATATTATTCATGTTCAGTCTCTTGATCCAACTGTCTTTTTGATGCCTTGTAGGTATTCTAACCGCCTCCGTAATGTCTAACATACTCCAGGTTGCTAGTAGGGGTTCATNTCAAAAAGACAGTTGGATCAAGAGACTGAACATGAATAATATCCCANAGATGTTGAAGGAGAGGGTGAATGCCCTGATGAAGGGGAAGAAGAAGGAGAGCCATCGCCATGGCAATGTCTCCTGCCTTCTCTTTGGTGATCCCTACCCCGATCGTGATGACGATCAGAATGCTTACCCTTATCTTGTGTTTGTGTTCCCTCAGTGAACACTTGGTGTTCGTGGGAATTAGAACCAAGGTTGTGTATCATGGAGTGCAGGTTCTAATACCCCACCTCCTCACTATCGTTAGAAGGGGGAACATCATTTTGTGGAGAACTTATTGAGATAGGTTCACCACCCTTAATTTCCCTTATGATGGGCAAAGCATTATGGGGGCCTTTGCCCTTCAACGATGTGTGGCGACTCTCCTACCGCAAGTCCCATTGATGTTGTGCTTATGTGGGATGGTAATCCCTTGTGTCATAATCTTCTGCAACGTATTTAGCATATAGTTGCATCACATCTATCTATGCAAGAGCATGAAGGAGCATGTTAGGGACTACCCGATCTGGGGGTAACACTATGTTACCTTGCAAATCTCTCCAGCGCAGTTGTTCATCCTGATGGAGGATAAAAGTAAAATCGGGTATATACTCATCATGATGAGTATATACTACCCAATACTCTTGAGGAACTGGCGGATTTGGGTTATGTGTGTTAGACCGTCGACTGTCTCTTGTGTGATCCCTAGGTGGTGAAGTGCTCTTATGAGAAGAAGAAGACATTGTTATCTTGTCGGTGTGCTATTGACCGTTGTTTAAAATTTCTTTTGATTAACCCTAAGGGTTCGTTTAAGCTTCCCAGTGATGTGGATGATTTCCTATGTTCTACTTAGCGCACAAACAACTTAGTCCCTGGCAACAGCACTAATGATGAGTGGCGAGGTACCCCTACACTCAACCATACGAATACGAGTGTTACACGCGCGATCTGATCGAACTCTACAGACTAAGTGCCTACACACCTTATGGAACACTTAAGGTTAGTCATTTGTTGTCTTCCCAGACTTACTTTTATTTGTCACGGTTGTATGATTAAGTAAGTCAAAGGTATGTGATTTTTATATCTTTTATGTTTTATCTCCTTATGCTAATGAGGAAAAGGGTGAAGAAACTAAGTAACTAACTTTAACTAACTAATTTCTAATGCCTAGCATCAATATCTATTCCCACTTACCATTCACAACCTGAACCAATGCAACCTTCTGGGATTACCAAATGCTATTCGTTGCTGGGATTACCAAGCGTAACGCATGTGCTCAAAGCAGTTGTACTGAATGCACATAACTAGGAGAGAAGGGTTGAGAGAGATTTAATTAACTAATAAAGCATTTAAACAATTAACAATAAATAACAATAATTAAATTCCTATTTAGCCTATTCCATGCACTGCAAGGTTTATCCAACAATTCGTCTTTATTGTCGTACACAATTGTGCGTTCAGGTACAAAATTGCTCGAATAAAGATTCGTTCACTTTGGAGCTCCTACTACGGGCACATGGAAATTATTCTATCTCTAGAGAGGTAAAACTACTAGAGTTTCGATAAGGGTCTAGATCTAAATGGAGAAACAAGGGAGAGCCACCTCTTATTTATAGATTTGGCAGCGCATACGCGATATCGCAGGGAAAGATGCGATATCACGGCCCATGCAATATTGTGTCCCATCAAACTTGTACAAAGAATATCAAAAAATAAAACGATCATCACCCAAAGGCTCAATGATCACCCTACCAAGGTGGGGTCCTGGGAAGATGGTGGATGAGTGAAAGCATAATTTCTTTTAAGTGGCTCATCCAAGCATGAATCAAGGTTTTATGACTTGAGAGAAAAGCAACTTACCATCACTCCAAGTGGTGGTCCTTAAAGAAGATCAGACAATGAGCCTATAAAATAATGAGATGTTAACCTAGTGCTAAGACTCTTAATTTGAAAGCTCCAAGTTATACGTTCAATTCTAGTGGGCAATGCAAAGTTATAAAGTTCTTATTGGACTATATATCTTAGGTTGTACTTATATTACAATTATTTTGAACAACATTAAGATGTTAGCCTAGTTGATGAGAGGTCAATTACCCCTATGCTCAACCATATGAATCACTAAGCATTCACACGTGATCCAGTCAAATTTCATGGACTCTATGTCTTCTGGTACACTAGCCTCTAGGAAATGAACTTGTCCTAATAGTCATTCATTGCCTTCCCAATTAAACTTGTGATGTACAAAGATATGGTTAAGTGTAATCAACGTATATAATTTTTATTATTTTATGTTTTATGTTCCTGGTGCTTTAAAATAGAGAAATGAAGTAATTTAATAGCTAATTTAATCTAACTAATTAATGAATCTCTACTGGTCCTAACATAAGCATCCAATGCCACTTTTGTACATGTCTTGAACCCACGTATCCACTACTAGGATTACCAACCACTATGCTACTGGGCGAACCAAGTAATAACGTTGTTGGGATTACCAAGCAAATACATGTTTATGCTTGAAGAGATCATACTTATGTGTTTAATCTATTTAGTTTAATTAATTAACTAATCACTTGAAGTCTAATTTAGCTTAATTAATTACATAATTAATGAAAATAATAAATGCATAAATGAATCATTAATTTATTCCAACTGCTGCAAGGTTTGATCAAAAGGTTCATCTTTGTTATCATTCACACTAATGTGTTCAGGTACAATAATGCTCGAATAAAGATCCGTTCACTTTCTGACTCCTACTATAGGCACTTAGAGAAATATTCTAACTCTCAAATGAAAAAACTGCAAGAGCTCTACTACAATTATGATAAGACCTCCCCATAAACATAGTTGGTGAGCACGTATTTATAGACTTTTTTGTGGATGTACGTTGACAAGGCCACATAGATGCAACAAACTCTACATCGACGTGGCCCCATCAACGAGGCCATGTCAACAAAAGCCTATCAGTACAACACAATGAAAATTCATCATACCCCCACAACTGAATGAAAACTCATCCCAAGGTCCTTTACAAAAGTGGAAAGGTATGGAACTACTGACTAACTCTTAACATAACAAAGTAACTTAACAAAACTGAGTGCTTGAGTGTACAAATCAACATCATTATAAATAATTGTGGTGTTCATGACACAAAACTGAATACCATGACATGATAACTCAAAACTAGATAGCACATCCTTTGATGGCATGAAGGCAGTTGATAAGATCAAATAGTCCTAGGTGGTGGAGCCTCTTGAGGTTCTGAAGAACCTTCACCAGCTTTGAGCATGTACAATGGCTGAGGCAACTATGGCTATCCTACTGTGGCTGCTACCTCCAGTGGAAGGAAAAAGGCATCTAGTAATGCTTCATCTTCTCCTCCTTACTTTGAGGATCATTCATAATCCACATGGCATTGCCAATGTGGGCTAGAATGGAGATATCCCACGGATAGAGCATTACTAGAAACAACTCCTTAACATTGATAAACTAGGTAGAAAATTGTTTATGTTTGACATTGAACACCCTAACTACGTTTTGTAGCTCTTGGTAATCATTCATTCTTTTGGCCAAGTTCTCGTAGCAAATCTCTAATCAGTGTACTTGCCCTTGAGAACCTCGACTTCTGTGTTTACCACTACAAGCTTTTACTTGATGTCCTTGTGGTGCTTAAACTTGGCCTCATACAATAGGTATGATCTGGTCACTTACTTTTCTAGTTCTAACCGCAATTGTCCAGTAGTTAACATAGCTAGATTCACATACTAAAGATTGGCAATCTCCATGTATTCCATCATTTCCTCTATCTACAACTCCTTTAGGTGAATTTTTGCTTTATTGTATTGATTGATCCCATCAATGATGGGCTACCACAATTTGCATCCTTGTTGGAGTGACTAGAGGATCTCATTTACTTTTTCCTTTGCTAACTGAATGTGCTTTTCATTAACTTCTTTTTGTAGACTAACCTAATCTCTATAATGATCCTTAACTCTCTCAAATTTGAGAACCTCTGATTTCTAGGTAGCTACCTCTATTGCAGTCTTTTGGCAAAGGGCACAAACCTCCTTCATAGAGAGGTTTTTGTTTTTAGCTACCAATCTCCTTAGCTCTATGTTCGCTCTAACTAGTTGCTCCTACTATTGATGGATAGTTTCAGTCAACTCTTGTTTATGCTCATCAACATTTTGCAAGCAATGGTTCTCTGCAATCAATTACACATTCTCCTAGTGGATTAGATCTAAGGCCTTCTAAATTTTGTGTTGGGTAACCTCTACCAAGGATTGATAGAACATCGGCGTCTCTATTGCACCCTCAATCCCTTTTAGTCTAGTGTGAAGCTATTCAAGAGCTTATCAATGGTGGGCTGAGAAATGCAAGGTTGGCAATTTGGGCTCTTACTTCTACAACTTTAGTAGCCAAGAATTCATTCAGCTCCTTGGTTGTTTTGAGTTTCCCTTCCAAGATAATGTTTTTGCCCCTTGCCTTTAGCAGCTCTCACTAGGTTGTAATAATCATTAAAGACATCTTAAAGCAGTTGCCCGGTTCCCACCAGTTGGTCCAGCAATTCTTCATGTTATGCAGCACTTAATCTATTGCTTATGATCCCTGTGGACGTCTACACATCTTTGAATGTAATGACATCTGGTATAAATTCCGCAGGTGTATTGAGTGTTTTGGCAATTCTATTAGCAACCACCTCTGCTACTGTCTCCTACTATTGGTGCTACATCACCAACACTATTACCCCCTTACCTTCCTTCAAGTGCACTAAAAAGGTCATGGTGTTCCCAAAAATGTCTAGGAGTGGTTGTTGTACTATGAGAGATACAATGACCTCTCTGGTGCTAGGATTCAACCTCATGGAAAACTATGTTCATTGGGCGAAGAAAATAGATCCACCTACCCCCATCAGACTGACTATTTAGGCCACCTCATTTAAGTGACTCATCATTGGCTAGTACACAAATGGATCCCCACCACTCATGCCTGCTCATTGCTCTTGTTTACTTAAGAGCCATTCTCAATATTCACACAATCATTAGGTTATTACAGTGACATTATCCACACTCTTGTTTTTGATTTTTATATATTTTTATTTTTTTTTCTTTTTGGATGGGAACCACACCATGCAAAGACTTTATTCAACTTCCTATTATTGGTTGACATAGAACAGTAAAAAGTCTATGAAAACACTCATGCACCCAAGCAAGTAGAAGAGTACAAAGAAAATTGAGTCCCTTGAAGTGAAACCTTGTTCAAACCTTTGAATCCTTCCCAATTCTAGAAATTTCCAAGGTCATAAATTTATTAAAAGTTTAGTTAATGAAAAGGAACCTCAAACTTCCAAACCAATCATAGAGTTTGTGGATGGGTGGATGTTGTGGACTCACTGCCTGTTCCATGAAAAAGAAACCATGTCTTAGCCATTGGTACAAAAATTTAGAAATAGAAACTAGACATTAGCAAACAAACATTAAGCACAAAGAACCATTAGTAAATGCTACAACACCTCTATGTCCTATTGGCACAAAGCACATTTGTGACAAAAGTTAGAAAATCACACTAAAATAAAGTAAAATACATAAGTGTAAACTACTTAAGAAAGATTTAAATATACTAATGATGGCATAAAATAGGAAAAAGTTTTAAAAATAAAAAAGGTGTAAATAAATAATTTACAAAGGTAAAAATGTGTAAAACAAAAAATAAAAAAATGGAGCCATGTATATGATTAGCATGGATGGACATCTCCCCCATGACTAAGTTGGAAGGAGGAGATGTGAAAAATTAAGTGTGGTTGCCCATCCATTGAGGTATTTGTTGCACTATCTTACTTTGGCTCATAGAAAGGTACTTTTTATTTGGGCTTTTAGGTTTGTATATGATCATGGCCCTAAAAGGAAAGGTTTCATCAATTATATAAGGCCCCTTCTACAATGTTTGGAATATGGTTTTTTGCAGTATGTATGTTAGATTCAAATAGAGAACCTTATCTCTTGGTTAAAATTTTACTTTCCATATTCTAAGATCATGACATTGTTTGATTTGAATAGAGAACCTTATCTCCTGGTTGAAATTTTACTTTCCATATTCTAAGATCATGACATTGTTTGTTGAATGTCTAATGAATCCCATTCAAAGATAGAGCCTCCAATCAATTTTTGTCCAACACATTTAGGTTGATCAATATTTTTTTTTTTTGTGCCAAACTTAGGTCAAGATCCAAGTCACAAGCTATTAAGAGTGTACGAAGCTCAACTTGAATTAGGAGCATTGGAAGTTCTCCGTACACTAGCTCGTAGAGAGAGTAGCCAATAAGGAGTTTCCATGTTGAGTGGTAGGCCAAAAGGACATCATTGAGTTTTGTGCTCTAATCACTCCTATATTTGCTAATAGTTCTTGTTAGAATCTTTGTGATCTCCCTATTAGTCACTTCTACTTGACCGTTGGCTTGGGGATGATAAGGTATTGTTAAACTATGTTCAACCCCCAAGCGTTACATGAGTTTTCAAAAAGTAGCACCTATAAAATGGCTTCCATTGTCAAAAATTAGTGCATGTCGCATCCCAAACCTATTCACAACATTTTATTGTACAAATCAAATAATAATGGATGATGTATAATCGATGATAGTTGCTACCTCTATCCATTTGGTATAGTAGCCAACAATGACAATTATATATGCCTTTCCATTGTACATGGGTGTGATGGGACCCATAAAATCTATGCCCCATATGTCAAAAGGTTCCAATGGTTGAATGCATTGTTGAGGAGCCTCCATTCATGCGGTCATCCCACCATCTCATTAACAATGCTCACAAGATCAGATAAATATGTGGGCATCCCTGAAGATTGTGGGGCCAATAGTATCCTACCATTAGGATTTTTATGGTCATGCATCTCCCAACATAGGCAAGAACCCTCATGAGCATACTAGAGAACATGCAATTGATCTACATCAGGTACACACTAGTGAACCAGGCCATCGATGCACACCTTGTAAAGATGTCCATTGATTTCCATAAAGTGCTTAGCCTAATGAAGAAATTGTTGTTTCTTCCTATGATCTAGTTCTTGTGGCATCTCCCAAGTGAGAAGATAAGTGAGGATGACATCATACCATTTTGGTTCTGCAAGCATTTGTTCATTTATTGTAGTGGAAAAGAGAAGTTCATTAGGAAATTGGTTAGAGAGTAGGCTCTCCTCCTCTTTGTTATCCCATCATAACTGAGATAAGTGATTAGTGACCACATTTTCAATTCCCTTTTAATCTATCATTATGAGATTAAATTCCTGTAAGATCACTAGCCACCATATGACATGGGGGTTCACAGTTGGCTTGTTCATGAGAAATCGAATGGCACTATGATCAATGTGCACAAACATTTTATATCCAAGCACATAGTGCCTAAACTTTTCCAGAGCATACACCATCGCATGAAATTCTTTCTTTGTGGTGGTGTAATTTAGTTGTGCATCCACAATGCTTTGACTTGTACATTGGATGTAATATGGGCATTTTTTATCATCCAACTACATAAGCACAACTCCCAAGGCATAGTTAGAGGCATCTATCATTATATGGAATGGTCTGGACAACTTAGGTGCTCATAGAATTGGGATCTCTACAAGCTTTTGTTTGAAGCTTTGGAATGCATTTTCAGTTTCCTTAGTCTAGATGAAGGGAGCATCTTTTTTTGTCAACTCAACCAATAGTTCTATTATCTTAGAAAAATTCTCTATAAATCACTAATAGTAACCAGTATGTCCAAGGAATGACTAAACATCTTTGAAAGTTTCTAGTTGACAGGTGATTCCTTGGATGATCCTTATCTTTTTAGGATCTACCTCGATCCCTTCTTGCAAAATTCAATGCCCCAATACAATGCCTTCTTGAATCATGACATTACTATTTTACTAATTGAGTCACAAATTTGTTTCCATACATCTTTTTAATACTTTCTAAAGACAATCCAAAGCTTACTCGAAGGTAGCACCATAAGTGGGGAAGTCATCCATGAATACTTCCACTCTACTACCTATTTGCTGCTGAAAGATGCTTAAGATCAAACGTTGAAAACTGGCCAGAGCATTGCATAGACCAAAAGGCATCTTGCAATATGCAAAGGTCCCTTAGGGACTTATGAATGTTGTTTTGGCCTAATCTTTTGGTGCAATCTAAATTTGGTTATAACCACTATAACCATCCAAAAAATTATAATAACAATGCCAAAATATGATGTTCAACACCTAATCAATGAATGGCAATGGAAAATGATCTTTGAATGTTGCCATTTTAACAACCTGAAGTCGATAAAAACCTGACATTTTCCATCTCTTTTTGGTACTATCACAAGAAGGCTGACCCAGTCGTTATTTGCAATGGGGTAGATAAACCCTACCTTAAGGAGTTTCTTAATCTCCTCTTGACAATTTGCTTTAATTTGGGATTCAACCACTATTGTGGCTGCCTCCTTAGCTTCATGGATAGATCAATGTAAATGTGGTGCTGGCATATCTGTGGACCAATGCTAGTGAGTTTAGGATATGACCAAGCAAAGGTTGTTGGCCATTTGTTGACCACTTTCAATAGTTTTTCTTTCTACTCAGGAACAAGTTTGATATTAAATATGACTAGCTTGCCATTTTTTAACAATGCATATTCTAGGCTAGCAAGTAGAGTTTTCAACTCTAGGGGTTCTTGTTTAAAACTCTCAGGGATCTCCAACTCTTCCCAATTAGTATTAGCATTTTCATCATCAGAGAGTTGGTGATGAACTTGCTCTAGTTCATCCATGCCTATGACATAAGTGCATGTCAAGCTCTCAATAGGTTCCATGCATATTATGCTACTTTCAGAATTAGCAGTCAGCCACTGGGTACCCTTTTGTTTTGTGGCTACTATGTATTAACAACTTTGAACATCTATCTCATGTGTTCATTGCTTGCATGCAGAAATAAATGCTCGTTTTACAAATCAAAGTTTTTGCATGCAATTGCACCCTGTATCATTGTACGCAATGCATGGTACTTGTCTCTTCTTAATCTTCCCAAATGCATTATCTTTAGATATCTCTAGGAAAAGATCTATGATGCCCATTCTTACATTAGCGATGCTTAGCCATGCCCTTTCCAAAATGATTGGGAAGTTCCCCTTGCAATTTTCAACCTTGATTACTAGGAAATCAGCAAGATAAGACCATCCACAAATAGTGCTCACAATGTCTTTAGCCAGTCCCAATGGAACACTGATGGACTAATTTTCCAATTTCAATCTTATCTTGCTATTCTTGAGAGGTGACAGGTTTCAGGTAGTATACATCTATTGAGAAATTAAGTTCACACTGGAACCTAAATCAAGAAGAGCTTTACATGGTTCATTCCTAGCAATCTACAAATAGATAAGAGGACTTCCAGGATCAACTAATTTCCTACGAAGGTTACTAGCTCAAATCCAATCAGATATGACATGAGTGAGCATACTAGTATGGATTTTGGAAAACATTTGGTTTGAAGGGGATCCAATGAAATGGTTTGCTATGGATGAGGTAAGAGTAGGATGACTAGCCACTTGAGTCTATGAGGGCCTAGTAGGGCTATTGGTTTGGAAGAATGCCATTTTATGAGAATGAGATTTTGAGCCCCTCGATTGATAAACCAGTTGTAGATTGATAGCCCTAGTAGCATTGCATTACTACAACTAGGCTAGAAGTTCATCTTGCATGGATGGAGTAGGTAGTAGTTATGTTGAGGGTTGAGGAACATGTGCAGAAAAAGGAGAAGGATAAGGATAAAATATGGCATCCCTTCTAGAATGTGGAGAATGAGCTTTGTAGTATTTGAGAGGGTAGTAGTGATGCTAGAAAGGAGAAATGTGACTAGAAGAGTCACATGGAGATAGGGCTTGCTGAACATAATACCCATATGAATCTGGTTGCCTATAAGGGTACTGTTGCCTTGGTGGTGGCATCCCCCATGACTATGGTTGGTGCCACTGTTGGTATTATTTATATAATTGTAGTGGAGTTTCACTTGGATAATGTTTTCATTGATAATGGAACTGCCTAGGATTGCCTTGAGGATAAGGCAATCTTTTGGGTGTTTGCCTTTTTGCTAGTCATGGATTTAGAGCATACACCCTAGACTCATGTATGTGTGACATGATGGGGCAACATCCCTTAAGATAATCGTATTGGTAGATGTCACACCCACCATCATCATCTAATTTAGTTTCTGCAACCTCATCTACTGCAAAAATCTTGCCCTTACCCCTTTGGTAGGCACATTCAGCTACTTTTTACCTCTTGTGATTACAATCACTACTCTGCTCTCTTGATTCTTCAGCAATTTGCAGAGCAGTTTGGAATTTTTTATTCAATAAGTCCCACATTTTATCAACTTTGGCCAAAATTTTAGACATATATTTTTGAATTGGCAAGGTCTTTCTATTTACCACCTCATTAAGTGATGATTCCTCCCCATTGTCACAAAATCAGATTTTCCTTTTTCTGATCGAAGGATCCCTATTGTATTCCTCTGCACTTTCACATTTCCTCAACTCTCCTTCTTATTTTTCTACCTACTCAATTAGCTTTTGAATCTAATGGGATTTGAGTTTGAATAGTCTCCCTTAGGCATAAACCCCAAGAGTTCTTCTTATTTCTAATCTAAGTCCATCTATGATATGGCAAAGTTGTTTCCACTAAGAATAATCATGTCCAAGGCATCAGTGTATGAGAGAATAATATCTTTCCATGATGGTGTCCAAGGGTTTATGATTTTATTATTTCCATCCTTGGATCTACCTTCTTAGATTAGACACTCTGGAGTACATCTGATACTCATCGTTAAATAACTCTAGCATTGTATTCCACCTGCAGATGAATTCTAGCTCTAAGCATCAATACTAGTTTTCTGCTTCCTTGATGACTGTCCTAGGAAATAGCTTTAGTTTCTACCAATCATTTTCAATATTTTTTAAGGCACAGGCATTATGAAAAGCTTGAACATGTGTTTGTGGATCAAAGTTATATTCCCCTCAAATCTGGGAATATTGTTCATATCAAGTCTTCTCATCCAACTATCTTTCACATGCCTAGTTGGAATTTTTAGAGTCTATGTAATATTTAACATTCTGCAATGGCATTATTTCACAAGTTTCCAGCAAAGGCTCATCATCATCATTATTTCAATGGCATTGATGACATCCTCTGTGACCCCTTCGATCATGGTGGGCCTAGTGATCATCATTATTGTCCAATTGTTCACCTCCATCATGGTTGTTCTTTCTGCAATGTTTGTTAGAACTAGAAGAGGAAGAAAAATATGCTAATGAAGAGAGTGAAAAGGAAGGAAGACTGCCACCACGATGGTGTCTACCAACTCCTCTTCGATTGTTACAACCATGTTCATCAGTTTTCTTATCCTCTTAATGCTTGTTCGAGTCCCTGTCTTAATTGTCATTTTTACCGAACCTAGATTGTTGATAGTAGACTACAAATTTAGGGCCACACCCCCATCATCAATAACAAGGGGTGGAGAATCTTCATTTTGAAATCCCCTAGAGGGAGGATCTTCATTGTCATTTTGGTTTAGCAAGAACAAGGGATTGGTGAACCACTTTTCCTTCACAAACTCATGGTCCTTCTCTTAGTATCGATCTCTCCTGCATTATGTTTTAATGGGATAGTAGTCCCAGTAGTCATAACCATGCACAACGTACTCCTCTTAAAGATCTTGGATGCCAAACCTCCTAAGAGTTTAAAGCAGCATCTCGAGAATTGATCAATCGGGAGGCATTACAATGTTGCCTTCCATATCTCACCATCGCAATTGTTCATCCTAATGTAGGATGAAGATGAAGTCAAGCACATACTCATCTAAATGAGTATACACCACCTTGCATTCTTGAGGGATTGGCAATTTAGTATCATCACGCCTTTGTGAAGAAGACATTTTTCATTACAAATAGGATATTAGTGTCCTTATGTGATTATATTATCTCTGAGCATGATTTTGACCTTAAGGTTTATCCAACAATGTTAATGATGTTCACTAAACCTACATAGGATATGTTTCAACAAAAAAAAGTCCCCAGCAATGACGCCAATGACGAGTAGTCAAGTACCCCTACGCTCAACCATATGAATCACTAAGCGTTCAAATGCAATCCAGTCAAATTCCGTGGACTCTATGTCTTCTAGAAACTTGCCCTAGCAATCATTCATCATCTTCCTAATTACACTTGTAATGTACAAAGATATGGTTAATTTTAATCAAGGTATATGATTTTTATTATTTTATGTTCTATGTTCTTGGTGCTTTAAAATAGAGAAATAAGTAATTTACTAGCTAATTTAATCTAACTAATTAATTAATCTCTACTAGTCCTAACATAAGCATTCGATCCCACTTTCTATACACATCCTAAACCCATGTATCCACTATTGGGATTACCAAGCATCATGCTACTATGTGAACCAAGTAATAATGCTACTGAGATTACCAAGCAAATACATGTTTACACTTGAAGTAGTTGTACTTATGTGTTTAATCTATTTAGCTTAATTAATTACATAATAAATGAAAAAATAAATGCATAAATGAATATTAATCTATTTCAAGTGTTGTAAGAGTTAATCAAAAGGCTCGTCTCTATTGTCATTCACACTGGTGTGTTCAGGTACAATAATGCTTGAATGAAGATCCATACACTTTTTTACTCTTGCTACGGATACTCAAACAAATATTCTAACTCTCAAATGATAAAACTGTAAGAGATTTGTTACAACTATGATAAGACCTCCTCATAAACACGACTGGTGAGCATGTATTCATAGAATTTAGTGTGGAGCTACATCAACGGGGCCCCATAGATGCAACAAAGACTACATTGACATGGCCCCTTTGAGAAGGCAACAACATGTAGACAAGGTTGCATCGATAGGGTCGTGTCGACAAGGCCACGTCAATGGAGGCCTGTCAACATGACACAATGACAATTCATTATTAGTGGCAAAGACTATTGATTTGAAACCTCCAATTCATGGGTTCAATTCTGGTGGACAATGTTGAGTTACATATCTTAGGGTATATCTATATTAAAATTACTTTAAGGTTTCAACACCCATCACCTCCCCATTCCTGCCCCTACAATTATTTTAAGGTTCTAATATCCCTCCCAATCCTTTCTAAAAAAAGGTTGCTAAATTACTATTTCAATAAAATCATCAAAAGAAATATCAAAATAGACATGGGAAAAAATTAAAGATGATTTCAAGAAGCTAAAAATAAACAAATATCTAGCTCTTCATAGAGGCAAATAGTACAAAAGAACTCATGTAGCTACTCTCATTCTATTAAAACAAGACTTGAATGATGATGATGATGATGAATCGCATGTGAGGATGGAGGATGTTGAAACTTGAAAGAATAATTAAAACTACACCCTAAGACATATAACCAATATGATACTTTAGAATAACTATATAGGGAAGAGGGTATCTAATTTCAAAAATAATATTAATAATAAGAAAACAATAAAGTACATCATATGCTTAATATTAAGTAGAACATACCAAAAATAACATGGAAAGGAAAAAAATTCAAAATTTTAGGGATGTTTATTTAAATGTATAATCTCTAAACTAATGATTTAAAAAATCAAGAGAGAGGTGCTAATTGTTAGTAGGGAAGATGATCTTAATTCTAACAACATTTATATCACTTTCAACATTTATGCTTGACATTAAAATAACAAAATAATTTAAGGTAGCAATAGAAAACTTTGGTAAAATATTAACTTTTATAAGGAAAAAAGATTTAATAGAAATTAATGACAAATTTTTTTCATCATAATTGACCTTACTTCAACAACCTTTGCCATTATCTATAGCACATTTGTTAACATAAGTTTTAATAATTGATTTAAATTTATTCTTATTAGATAAGGAAAAAATTATCATACAAGCTATCTATTTGGATTGATCAATACTTTTTGTGGTATAAGTAAAATTATTTATAGAAGCTTGTGTCTTTTATGGTTTCATTATTACTATTTGATCATCCTTATCATTGACTAGATGATCCCATTTTGTTGGGACAAGACTAGGATGATCATCATCATCATCATTCTCATTATTGAAATTAACTTTATTTTTCATATCCTTAGCTTTAGATTATTTTTTTCTATCATCAACTTCAACATATTTTTTTATATCTTATTATTTTTTTCTTAAGTAGAAAAAGAAAAACATTACATGAATGTTTATATGGTTTAATGTACATGATGAGCGATGGGTACCCCCTACATCCAACCATACAAATCACAAGAGTTCATGCATGATCTAGTCAAATTCTATGGATGGGACTGGTTGTGCATCTAGATTGTTAAGCATTAGTCACAGTTCGCTATCTTCCCACTTGGACTAGTGGTAGCTTTATCACATATGATTTAGTCCAAAGTGATGCATATGATTGTTGATGTTGTTTTGGCTTTATGCTATTCCTAATGATAATAGAAAATTCAATTATTTAATCTAATTAACAATGGAAAGTAAAGTCTAAACTAGCCTACTAGTGATGATTGTCCATTGCCATCTTACCGTACACATCCTAAACCCACATATCCACTATTACGATTACCAAGTGCTACGCTACTAGGCGAACCAAGCAATAACGCTACTAGGATTACCAAGTAAATATGTGTTTATGCTCAAAACTAGTCCCACTCATTCTACCACTTCATTACTATGCATGGGGACATAAATATTAGCTAAGTACATGAAAAGTAAATTGCATGGAAATTAAATCTAATCTAAGTCAAAGTTCTACAATGAATAAGAACTAATCTTGATCTTATTGTTATTCATGGAATGTGTCCAAGTACATTGCCACTCAAATCAGGCGTCATACAACTAACTTAGATCCACACTAAAAACATTCACTAACTGTTCTCTAAGACTATGAAATAAAACTACAAGATTTTGGCTACTCTATTAACAAAATAATGGGATGACTCATGCATCCAAGTGTTGTATTTATAAGTAGGCACGCATCCTGGTATATTGGATATCCAATGTCATAACTTGTGCTCCAATATTAAATACCCATATCTTAGCCTACAAAAAACATGATTTATCATACCTCAATGATTGAATGAAATCTCATGCTCAAGTGAACAAAAGAAGGAACAAATTCTTTACAAAATATTGGGAAGGTATGGGATTAGTGACTAATTCTAATTACTAACTGGCTCTGATTGCTGCATTATAAAATTTTATTCAAGTGGATGCAAACAAAATTACAAAGTGACAAAAAAATTGGATAGACATTGAAGATTACAAAATTTGCAGAGGTCTTTTAAAAGCCACTAAAGATTATTCCTCTTGTTTTTGCTAGCAGTGGTAGACTTCCAACCTTGATTGTTATGTTAATGCTTCTCTAGTTATGTAGAACATTCTTGAAGGATGGACTAAAATTTCTTCTCACCATCTCATGGATCGAGCAATCATGTGATGTTTGAGCCATTATCTTGCATGTGCTACGTTGTCCCTCTCTTGGCTTCATTTTCATGCTTGGTAAAAGACCGTCTTCCTTAGGTGCCCCTTTTAGCATCACCTACAATCACCAAAGGATCAACATTAGTTTTGGTAAATTTTCCTTAATAGCCCTTTTTAGATCCCTTAGTTTGCATTTAAGCATAAGGTGATGACAAGGTATTATGCCCAAGGCTATGAGGTAACTAAAATCATCAAGTTGTTTACCTTATTTTGGTCAATTAATATTAGTTACAACAATGTTTGAAAATAGGATGTTGGAAAAATTTCAAAAATTTCAAAGTGGGCATCCCTAGCCCCAATAACTAATAAGTGTAACTCCAGAAGTACACAAGTTTTCGAATAATTAAAACCAAAGGTCCAATGCAGAAGATGGCTAAGAAAGTTTTTAGAAGTTGAAGGATATTGAGATAAAGTAAGAAAAAGTAATTCAAATTAATGAGAAGTAGCTCCAAAAGCATGCATAAATTTAGAGAAACCATCATTGATGTTCTAGAAGATGTGAACGTTAGTTTAAAGCCATGATCAACAAAAGTTATGGTCCTCCCCAAAGCAGGCGCCTACCATAATGCCCTTGCATAACCACTTCTAAATATGTCCATGGGCACCTTAAAAGTTAAATGTAGATCATGTCTTTATTCCAAACAACACACAACTACCTTGGTTGGAATGTTGCACTATACTACACAAAACCAAAAGGCTCATAATTATATGTAGTAGTAAGGTGAATAATGGGATGAGAATGGATTACAAAGATAGGGATGTAAGGTACTTAACCATGTCTGCAATAGGTTCTCATGACAAGTGATTGAAATGATCAACATACCTATCCATCCAAGTTTAGACCAAGTCCATACCACTAACAGTGATCTCACATTGATGTGTTCTTTCATGCTAACCATCATGATTCCACAACCACCACAAAGAACAATCATCACTCCAAAAACTGAAGAAAAGAGAAGAAGGAAGGGCCTTAGTTACAGGGGAGCCTTCAGGAATGGGTAACATGTATTTTCAGCCTCATAACCAATGCTTTAGCCCATTATTATGTCTAAGGGATGTGCTTTGAATTCCTATTATTGTGTTTTTTTTTTGGATTTTATATTTTTATGATTTTGGATAGGAACAACACCATGCAAAGACTTTTAGCTTCATGTTATTAGTTAATAGTGGAGTAATGATACGTTCCATGAGGAGTCATAAATCACATGAAGGAAGTTAAGAAGAGAACCCAACAAATCACCTTGAGGCCACACCGTTACCATTTCCACTTGGTCGTTTCCTCTTTCTTCAAGGTACAATGATCATTGATTGATTTTAGTTTCATGAAAGAAGAACCAATTTGCTTTCATGAAAAAAGACTTTTTTATTTAGAGAATTAGGGGGATGGATGAGGTGGTTTCACTACTTTATACAATTACTTACCCAATCATCTTAATAGCATAGCATAAAAACCCAACCCATAGCATTGACTTCTACATCATGACTTGGCAATGTTATTAATGAAAAGATAAAAGACATTCATAAACATAAAGAAAATAACTTAACAAAAGAGAAAATTATAAAGAAATGAAAAACATATGAAGAATCAGAAAACTTTGGAAGAAATAGAAAAATGATAAAAAATTGTAAAAAAAAAGGTGAAAAACACTCATTAGTTCTTAATTTAGAATTGGGCATCTCCACCACAACTAAGCTCTTAACCA
Organism: Gnetum montanum; assembly: GCA_015680685.1. Lineage (NCBI taxonomy): Eukaryota > Viridiplantae > Streptophyta > Gnetopsida > Gnetales > Gnetaceae > Gnetum > Gnetum montanum. The sequence continues at coordinate 140,474 of MNCI01014033.1, forward strand.
CAAAAAGAATTAATAAGTGATTTGGATAGTTCCATGCATCTTTTAAATGGTTTTAAACTCTTATTTACAACCCACCGGGTGTCTTCTAGTTTAGTGGCTACTGTGTAAACTGGTTTTTGCTCACACACTTATTTCTAAACTTTATGATAGGTTGATAGAGGGATTGTGTTAATATTTCAAACTTCTAGCCTACAACTACATCCTTTATCATTATTAGTGATGCATGGAGGTTTCTATCTCTCCATAGTGATAGGTTCATCATTTTCATCCTATGTTGGAGTGGGGATGATTGTTGGCTTTTGCGTATGATTAGGAGACATCATTTTTGTAAGGAAGCGTGTTGCACCAAATTGGCCTTATGTAGGTTTTGATGCACCAATAGGTCTATGAGTTTTGTGCTTGTGTGAGGAAATGCTGTACAGAAAGGATGTTTCTAAGGTTTTGGTTTAGATCTACTAGTATTATCATTTTTGTGTATGTTCATAGCACAAGTGGCATTTTTCCATTGATGTTGTGGTGCCAAACCTTCCTATGTTGTTGGCAGTGACATGTGATGGACAAAAGTATGAGAATATTAAGGATATGACAAAGGGTGAGAGGTGTGAGATGGTGATCCCATAGAAGATGTTACAGGTTGATGATATTCAAGAGAGTGATAGTAGTGATTTGAGGTAGAAGAAGTAGAACCAATTGTGGAAACAAGTTGTTGAACATAATATCTGTATGGGTCTAGGTGGAAATAAGGGTAGTGCTAGTGTGATGATGGCCTCCCCCATGACTATGGGTTTTGCCATTACAGTTGATAGTAGTTTTAAGGCTAATAAGAAGTCCCACTAAGATAGTATAGTTGGTTGTAAGACTATCTATAATTACCTTGTGAAAAAGGTAATTTTCTAGGCTTTTTTTTTTTTTTGTACAAACTCGAGATTCAGAGCAAAAGCCCAATACTCATGTAAATATAACATGACTGGGCAATATCCTTTTGGATGATCATATAGGTCACATCCATCATCATCTTTTATGATTGAGTCTATAGCCTCTTCACCTACAACCATTTTTCTATTTTATAGATAAGTGTTCGTAGATGTTTCTTGGTTCTTTTTCCTCTTCTTATTTTGGTCATTTAATTCTTGTCATGTTACTCTCTCCTCTATGGTTTTCATGTAAGTTGTAACTTTGTCATTCATCAACTCCCACATCTTATCTAGCCTTACTTCAAGCTTATTGATAAACTTTTGTATTGGCAACATTTGTTGTGAAATCACCTCATCAGGAGCTACCTCATTTTCCTCATCATAGATATGGATCCTCTTCTTTTGAAGAGTTGGATCCCAGTTATATTCCTCTACATTTGCTAGTTTACATAGCTCTCCTTCTTCTTTTGCCACCTACTTGATTAGCCTTTGCATATGATGGGCTTTCAATTTGTATAACCAACCTTGGGCATAAATCCTAAGGATCTCCCTCATTTGATTACAAATCCCATCTATGATGTGGAAAATTTGCTCTTTTTGAGAGAAATCATGGCCTAAATATCTATGTAGTAGATAATAGTATCTATCTAAGGCCACATCCAAGGGTTCATGATTTTCTTACTTCCATCCTTGGATTTGTTTTCTTAGGTTGGACACTCTTACATAGGCTTGGTATTTTTGTTGAAAAGTTCCAACATTATGAACCATTGATGAATTGAATCTAGTTCCAACGATCTATACCAACTTTTAGCTTCGTTAACTAGTGTCCTAGGAAAGTGGTTAAGCTTTTGCCACTTACATTCTATATTCTACAACACATAGGCATCATGGAAGGCTTGTAAATGATGGTGTGGATCAAAATTATAGCCTCCTCTAAATTTAGGAATGTTGTCCATATCAAGCTATCTAAAGTATCTATCCCTTTGATGCCTTTGAGATATTTGAATTTCCTTCCAAATCTATGTCAAGTCCCTAGTAGCCAACTAGGATTCATCTGTATCAAACACATCATGGTGATAATCTATGTTTCTATTCATTTGATTATGATGATCTTGTCTATGCTCATTTTGATGTCTTTGATTTTGTCCTTAAGTTTGATTTCTATCTTTATCTTAACCCCATAGTGGAGCTTTATCTCTATACCTACGTTCATCTTCATCAAAACTAGATGTTGAAGAGGAAGAGGAAGATCAGGAACTGGGAGAATCTCTGACTCCTATATTGTCCCCCACAGTCCCTTGATCTATCTTTTCTAGGTTTATAGGAGGTCCTAGGCCTTGAGGCCCTCCTTGATCTAGGACTTACTCCATCTCCTCTAGGATTTTCTATACTAAGTGAATGTAGTCCTTGCATGTAGTAAGGGTCAAAATGAGCATATGAAACCCTTGCTTGAGGTTGTTCACTCCAATTTTCTTCAGTATAAATCCTATCATTTCTCCTATGAGAGTTTTCATTATGTGATGCATTCTTGATCATATGTGAAGAAGACATGGTTTTAACATGTGTGACTTAAAACATTAATATTTTCTAAAAGATAAATCATTAACATTTTTACAACAATCGTGTATAATAAAATTGATATAGATAGCTAGCATCATCCTCAGCAATGGCACCAATGATGAGTACTAGGTACCCCCTATGCCCATCCATACGAATCATAAGCGTTCACGCATGATTCAGTCAAATTCTATGGATGGGACTAGTTGTGCATCTAGATTGTTAAAGCATTGATCACAATTCATTGTCTTACCACTTGGACTAGTTGTAGCTTTGTCACATATGGTTTAGTCCAAAGTGAGACATATGACTTTTGATGTTGTTTCAACTTTATGCTACTCCTAACAATAATAGAGAATTTAATTATTTAATCTAATTAATAATGAAAAGTAAAGTCTAAACTATCCTATAGATGATGAGTGTTCATTCCCAACTTGTCGTACACATCCTAAACCCATGTATCCACTACTAGGATTACCAAGCGCTATGCTACTTGGCGAACCAAGTAATAACAATGTTGGGATTACCAAGCGAATACATGTTTACACTCAAAAATGGTCGCACTCATTCTACCAACTCATTAATAGGCATGGAAACATAAATATTAACTAAGTACATGAAAAGTAAATTTCATGGAAAGTAAATCTAATTGAATTCAAAGTACTATAATGAATAACAATCAATTTCAATCTTATTATCGTTCATGGAATGTGTCTAGGTACATTAACACTCAAATAAGACACCATACAATTGACTCAAATCCACACTGCAAGCACTCATTGACTGTTCTCTAAGACTACGAAATGAAACTGCAAGAGTTCGGATACTCTATTAACAAAAGAATGGGATGAATCGTGCGTCCAAGTGTTGTATTTATAGGTAAGCATGCACCCTATGATATCAAATATCTGATGTTGTAACTTGTGCTCTAATATTGGGGCTTCAATATTGGATACCTAATATCTTAGCCTACGAAAAATATGATTTATCAGTGATGAGTGGCGAGGTACCCCTACACTCAACCATACAAAACGAACGTAGCACGCGTGATCCAGTCGAACTCTGCAGCCTAAATGCCTAAACGCCGCAAGGAACACTTGGGGTTAATTAATCGTTGTCTTCCCAGACTTACTTGTTGTTGTCATGATGTATGGTTAAGTAAGTCTGAGGTATATGAGTTTTTTGGTATTTTACAGTTTATCTCCTATGCTAAGGGGTGAAGAGTTGAGAGACTAAAACTAACTCTAACTACAGCACTAAGTCCTAGCATCAGCATCCGTTCCCACTTGCCGTACACACCCTGAACTGTGCAACTGTGGCTACCAAACGCTAATCGTTACTGGGATTACCACACGTAATGCACGTGCTCGAAGCGGTTGTGATAAGGCACCTAACTAGCCTAAGTGTGACAAGCAGTCGATTCCTTGACTAGCCATACACATCCGTAGATGCTCGTAATCAAGTCGTACTTGTCCCACATTCTAGGAGGTAAGGGTGAGAGAATCTAATTGCGATGAGTAGCCGATTCCTTGGCTATCGGTACACGTTCGTCAACGCTCGTAATCAAGTCATACTCATGCCGCGTTACTGGGAAAGCAATAAATAACATTAATTAAACCTATCCATGTACTGCAAGGTTTATCCACAAAGCTCGTCTTTATTGCCGTACACAACTTGCGTTCAGGTACAAAGCTGCTTGAATAAAGAACCGTTCACTTGGGGGACTCCTACTGTGGGCACATGGAAAATATTCTATCTCTGGGATGATCAATCCACTAGAGCTTCGCTACTTTACCTATCTCATTGGAAATGAGGGGAGTGCCACCTCTTATTTATAGATTTGGCGGCGGACCGCGATATCGCAGGGGATGCGATATCGCATCAGCCGCGATATTGCGGCTTGTGCAATTTGCATCTCATCATACCCCCATGACTAAATGAAAACTCATCCTCGAGTTCCTTATAATAATATCAGGTAGGTATGGGATTATTGAGGGGAATGGAACTAATGGAATGACATGTGAACGGTTCATTATTACAAAACTTAACAAGATTGGTGTTCATGACAACAAGGGTGAACACCTTATTACAATGACATCAGGCCACAGTTGACAACTGAGAGAGAAAGAGAGAGAGAGAAGAGAAGCGAAGAAGAGAGAAGAGTCTTGTTGTTGCCAACGCCTAGATTGCGCCTTCCATTGTCCATCCATAAGCGCATCATCAATTCTGCTCCTTGCATAGCTGCTTCAGCGCTGCTCCATTCCAAGTGTTTCCTCCAGATCCGGTTCGTTGTTAAATGATTGCCACCTGCACACACAACATAATCATATATTAGCAAGGGTAATTGAATCATCATGTAATTGATACCTTGCTTCAGTGTAAACTCATTGGCTAAGTTGTGGTATGGCTGATATGGATCTGGGAAGATGTAAATGATGACCACCAAAGGTGTAGGGGTTAGGAAGAGAAACGAAAAAATTCGGGGCTTAGGAGAAAAATCAAAAAATCAGGCCTCGTACCCCCATGACTAATCGCGAACCTCCAGTAGCGTTAGAATGGAGAAAGAAAAGGAGTAAGAAAGATAGGTAAAAAGGGACAACTATGGCTTCAATGAAGTGGATGTCAAGATGGAAATGAACAAAAATTAAAATTAATTGCAAAATGTTAAGGAAAAGAAGTTAACTAATGTTCCAAATAGGTATGTCAGTGGGTACTCCCCAAAGCAGGCTCATGTCGTTAATGCCTTGACAAACCCACATCCAACGAGTCCATAGGCTCTGGGAATGTCCTTTGGAACAAGAGTTAAAGTCTTAACCGCAAGAATTTACCAAAAAGAAAACAATGCATCAACCAAAATATAGACACTAATGATACACCGGCAATGAGGTGAACAATGGAGAGAAGGATGGAAGGAAGAGGATGGAATGGAATCCCAAGGACAAGGTGGTGTACAGCCCCTTGTGTGTTTTATGGTTAATGTGACTTGGCAAATCTCATTCCAACTCCGGGCTCAAACCAACCACTTCCAATGACTTCGCATCAATGCATTCGATTAAACCATCCACTTGGATAACGAGGATGCATCTTCAAAGAGCCACTACCATTCCGACGAAACAAAGGAGAGAATGGGAAGCGGGAAGGGCCTTAGTTAGAGGGAACACTTTGGTTCCATAACCAGTGCTTGTAGCCCAAAGTTATTCTGTCTAAGGGGTGTGCTTTGAATCCTCACTTTTTGTTTTTTTTTTTTGTGTTTTGTGTTTTTGTGCGTGGGGACCACACCATGCAAAGACTTCTTATTTTTATTGTCTCAGCTTCCGAAGAATGGGTAACATCGAAACGGTAAGAAAACTCAAGAAGAAGACATCCAAACACCTAAGTGAATGATCAACACAAAAGCATCAAGTTCCCTTGAAGTCACACCCTTTGCAATCCTTGAGTCCTTCCTTAGTTTGAGAGATACCCAGTCACCGATTCGTTAAAGTTCTTATTAGAAGGGACCTGTACATTTCCAAGCCAAGGGAAACCATAGAAATTGGTGGATGGATGGATGAAGTGATCTCATTGCCTGCCATATCAAAAGAACATACCTTAGTATCAACAATGTAACTTAAAGGTAAAAACCAAACATTAGCAATCAATATGAAAACAGTTCATACCATCGGCCTGAATACTTATTGGGTGACGAACTTACAAGGTGGATGACACACACACACACACAAAATAGAAAAGGTATCACGATGATGTAAAACAAAAATAGAAAAAGTTAAAGAAATTTGTAAAACAAAAATGTGTAAAACAAAAATTGAAAAAGAACTGAGGGCCCCATATGGTTAGCATAGGTGGCCATCTCCCCCATGACTGAGTTGTAAGGGAGAGATCCGAAA